>MU227026.1:2665502-2710353 GCA_018584345.1 Thuja plicata
ATTCTACTTAGCAATCCTTTTGTAAGGATAAGTATATTGTATTTGTCTTTAGTAATTGAAGGTTTTCACAGTATTTTCAGTTAGATCATTTATTTTATGAGATTTGACTGTTGATTTCTAAAATATTACAAAATTACTTCTAAATAATTAATTATACTGATAATTCATTAAACATAAATAATATATGTAATCCGCTTCTTTGGACTTTCTCCACCTGGCTAGCATTTATGGAGTATGGACAGTCTCTCTTTTTAACCCCTTTTTAACATGTCTCTTTCTTTTCTTCTCACAATAATATCTTTATGTACAGTTTAGCTCTAGAGCTCACTTTCCATGTTAGAGAAATGAGTTGCACCCGATCTTTTTATAGTTGACCTATTCATTTGATTTAATTACTAAAGAAATATATATAGATAGTATAATAGATGAAATTTGTTATGTGCACTATCAAATTGGTTATATTATCATTATAGAGCTAGCTTCAAGTTCTTTTAGAAACTTGAAAAGGGTTTTTGAAATTGTTTAAATTTTTCTATTAATATTAGATAGATTTCGTAATGAAATCCAACAATCATCAAGTGAACAAAGAACCCAATACAATAAAGATTAGAAACCAACAACAAACAACATGAAAATTATGATTCCACCTCTTTTCGCATGTCTAATTGATCTTGAGAGGTTGGCTTCAAGAACTCCACCTCTTTTGACATGTCTAATTGATCTTATCATTGTGAAAAAATATGTAAAATGTTAGGTATCATAATTTAAATTTACTTCAAAATAATAGAATATCTAAGTTTGGTTTATTGAAGTAGGCATCATTATAATGGATGTTGTCTCATAGGCCTTAAAATCATAATGCAAACCTTCGGAATGTGGTGGGTAATTTCTTGTATAACTGCAGGTGGATGAACTATTATCTCGAGGTGAAAAGGTTACAATCTACAATGGCCAATTATAACTCATATTGGATTTGTATCCTACTTTACCAAATGTCAAACTATTCACTAGGCCTTGTTGCTGATTCTCAATGATATTTTTAGGTGGATTTGATATGTGCAACAACTGGAATAGAGGCATGGGTACAACAACTAAAGTATGTAGCAAAATTTTTCTTCATTTCACTATTCTTCTGAATTCCTTATTAAAATTAAATTATAAAGAAACCTAGTAACACTATATTCTCTGCTCATTTGAAAACTAAAAACAAAACTACAACAGATGGGACAGATTACAGGGGTTCAACTCAGCAACTAGAAGTGACCTTTACTGCAACCAGTCAGAAACAAATGGATTTGTAAAATCTTACAAAAATCTGCAATTTGTGTGGATTCTCCTTGCAGGGCATATGGTAATTAGCATTTTAATTGCTTCAGTTAGAAAATAGAATAGACTATAGAGTATATAAACCAGAGCTCATAATTTTTTTATTTTCATTTTTTTAAGTGGGTATTTGTATGTGCGTGAATAGGCACCGGTGGATCAACCATGTGTAGGTTTGAATATGCTTGATATAGTCTTGAATTCCAGCTTGTTAAAGGACTGGTATGCGATCAAACTTCCATTCTTCTCTTTCTTAAGAAAATGGCCTGCCACTAAATAGATGATTAAGGATGACGTGGCCAAGAAAGAAATATATTTTTTTAGTTTACAATAGTGGGTGATTTATATATGTGTTTATAGAAGGCTTATAGTAATATGGGTCTACCTTATATTCCTTGTGGGAGGCACTTAACTATGCTACAATTGTGGTGTACATATCTTACTTCTTATGAGATTTAAACTTGTGACTTCTATTTCAAGAATATGAGGTTTATTTTCATAAATTCACTTAACTCATTTATGTTTCCAACATGTTTTTATGTTTCCCATTTCAGGAGACCCAACTTCTAGAGGCCAAAAATTTTGATTCGGGAGTTTGATTGACAAATTGTTTGAAGCACCAAAAAGATCATGATGTGCTCTATCAAGCTATAAACCACTATGTTGGTTATGACCACTTCCAAGTCCATCAAAAGCCTCTAAGGTCTTAACAATTGACTTTGAAACTTTCAAATGAAACTATCAAAAGTGGAAACTTTATGTCTTTAAATCTAGAAATGATTCTTGCAATGAAAATTTACCAGCATTTTTATCTAGCCAATTCATAGGTTTGAGGAAAATCTTGGATCAATCTGTGCTCAAAAGTAAACTTACTATAATAGTAGGCTTATGTAAATGTAAAGTTGAGACACAAATTTCTGCATTAAAAAAGTGTCTAGGTCACTCTTTCTCTCATTTGTTTTGGTTTAATTTTGACTGTCTTGATATATTGTCTTAGTTTCTTGGTGATCTCACAATTGTGTCCTATGTTTTTTCTAAGTTGGATCAAATTTCTCAACTTTTATTGTTATGTGTAATTTGGACTTGAGCTTAATGTTTACCCCTAGATTGCGATCCTCTCAAGTATAATATTTAGTTATCAATGCTTAAGTGCTTTTTTGCATCGTTGTATATTTGCTAGCATGAGATTGCATAAGTTATTATATGTGCTCTTCTGGAATCAGATGTTTTTCATTTTGTTTTGTTATTCATTTTATACATAGGACTATTGACTATAGAACAAGAATCCCCTTCATTGGGCCTTCATGATACACATTACAGGCCTTCTTCCACCACTCTTTTCCCAAGTGTGATTCCTCCAAAACAAAGAAAAACAATGCGGTGATGTTGTTAAAACTTCAATAATGGACTCCTTGGCAACTAATGCTCAAAAATTTTAGGCTTGGAGTTTGATCCCTCACAACTTGTAGGTAGAGATATAGATGGCTTGAAAAATAATAGCCAGCCCATTTTTTAAGGAGAAAGAGTGTTATAAGTACATCACATATGCTCACTTTCTTTGCATAATGTTTCTCATTTTCATACTCTTGCAACTTTGAATTATCTCCCTCCATCTTTAATGCAAATTATATTCATGTCTGTCATTTATAGATATGCTATCACAGTTGGGAGGACATTGGTTTGGCCCTTTATTCACTAGGACAACCTCAAACCTTTTCTCTGCACTCAACTAAGTTGTAAAATCCTTCTGAGTCTCTTCTTTTTTGGGAGTCTATGCATCTTATATCTACATAAAATTCTGACCAAATTTTAGACTTATGCTTTGTCTATTCTTCCATAATTTACATTCATGTCTACCAGGAAAGTTGTATTTACAATGTCTAACCAAATTTCTCTCTGTTGTACTTTGATAAAACTTGTAAGTAATATAAGTATGATTGTAATTGTGTGTACAATAGTTAAAATCTCTGGTGAAAGCAGAAGAAAACAAGAAACTAAACAAACTCTTAAAAACTCTAAAGGGACACAAAAAATACACGCGACGTCCAACCTTTGACAATCGTCAATGTCTGGACGTCACATGTATAGCAAATACATCACATGTTTGTCATAATTGCGATACCCACAAACTGTAACGATGACATGCTGAAGTTTTTAGACGATGCAAATGCGACAGTTAAAACAAAAAATGTGATGCCTAGGTGTCGAAATAGTGATAGATAAAATGTAACGACAGCATGATAAACATCATAGCCAGCTCGTATTGGGACACCTAGATGTCACATTTTTTGTGTTAACTGTCACAATTATGATAGACGTGTGACATATTTTATATACATGCGACGTCCAACCATCGGAAATTGATAATGGCTTGATGTCGTATGTATAGTAAATACATCACACGTCTATCGTAATTGTGACACCCACAAACTGTAACAACAACATGCTGAAGTTTTTAGACGATGCAAATTGTAACGATTAACACAAAAAATGTGACGCCTAGGTGTCGTAATAGCGACAGATAAAATATGTAACAACAACATGATAAAAATCATAGCTGGCTCATACTGTGATGGTTAAGACCATTGCAATAATGACAAATGGTACAACAGTCAGTGTTTCTGACACCAAAATTGCAACACTGGTCTCTATCGCTTGGCCGACGGGACAGTGTCGGGAAAGAAACACATATTCGTCAAAAAATGGTCTCAAATTTTGTAGTGCACTACATACTATAGCTTATCAATCATGGACCTGTAAATTGTCTCATCCACATCTTTAGATTCATCTTCCTTTGATAGTTTGCAACCAGTTATCATAGGTGTACCAACCGGTTTTGAGTCTTATAACCCAAAAGTATTCAAGATTACCCTTACATATTTGGAATGACTTATATAGTTACCATCTTTCATCTGTTGAACCTGTAATCCAATGGAGAATTTAATCTCACCGATCATTGACATCTCAAATTCTTTACTCATCTCAGTTACAAATGATTGGTTCATCTCTTCATTGCCACCAAAAATGATATCATCTACAAATATTTTAGCTATCAATAGCATGTCATGTTTCTCAATCTTTAAATAAACATTATTGTTATAACTTGTCCCTATGAAATGAATCTGAATTAGATATGAATGCAAACATTCATAACATGCCCTAGGTGCTTACTTCAACCCATCCAAAGATTAATGTAATTTGTACAACATTTTCTTACCTTCCGAATTAGTAAATCCTTTAGGTTGTTTAATATATACTTCTTCTTCCAAAACACCATTAATAAAAGTTGACTTAACATCCATCTGGTATACCTTGAATCCTTTATAAGTAGCATATGTGAGCAATAGTCTGGCCACAGGTGTAAATTTTTCACCATAGTCCAAGCCTTCCTCTTGTGTGTATCCTTTGCACACCAATCTTGTTGTATTCCTTACCACTTCACATGTCTCATCCTTCCTTTTTCTGAAAATCCACTTCGTACCAATCACATTCTTGTCCACCAATATGGGCACTAATGTCCAGGTTTTTTTCTTATCAATCTTCTCCAATTCTTCTTCCATAGCTTTCACCCAATATTCATCTTTCAATGAATATTTGATTGTTTTAGGCTCAAGTTAAGATAACAAACAAGTACCTTCATTTTCCTTCCTTGTTGTTAGCACACCAACATTTTTGTCACCAATAATTTGATCAGGGGAATGATTCAACTTTACATATTTTGGCAATATCAGTTCAGTTCTAGGAGTTTCTTCAACCACTAGTACTAGCTATTCCCCATTGACTTGTCTATCCTTATTTTTTCCATCTTGATCCACCGGTTTTACATAAACAAACCCTTGATAGTCTCTAGGTTCCTTCTTGCTAGAATTCATCGATTCTTACATTGGAACTTTCCACTATCTTATTTGTTCTCTTGTTCAAGCACTTGTATGCTTTTCTCTTTGAGGAGTATCCTAAGAATATACCTTCATCACTCTTTGGGTCAAAATCTCTTGTATTTTCATCTCCCTTTATGTAGCATCTACTTAGAAAAATTTGAAATAACTTGCACATGGTGATCAACCATACCACAACTCATAGGGATTTTTGTTTGTACCTTTCTTCAACTAAACTATGTTCAATGTGTAAATCATAGTGCTCACTGCTTCTCTCCAAAAAATTTGCGCTACACCCTTATGAATTATTAATGTCCTAGCACAATCAATGGTAGACATGTTTCTTATTTCAACAATACCATTCTATAGAGGTGTTCTAGGAGCTGACATCTGTCTTTGTATTCTATTTTCTTCACAATATGTATTAAATCATGTGAAATAAATTCACCTCCTCTATCAAGTCTATGACACTTCGGGGTCTTATTGCTTTCCTTCTCCACTCTGGATTTGTAGATCTTAAACATATGAAAAGCTTCAAATTTGTCTCTTAGATTTATAGCCCACATCATTCTAGAATAATCATCAACAAACAACATGAAATATTTATCACCATAGTAACTCTGAGATTTCATTGGACCACACAGATCCCTATGAACCAAATCTAAAATATTTCAAGAAGAATATTTTTTACTAATGAAACTAGAACTCGTTAACTTCCCAAGAGGACATTCTTTACACATTATATTGTCTAGTTTAAATAGGTTAGGAAAACCTATCACTATCTTCATCCTATTGACTTTGATCATGTTATCAAAATTTACATGACAGAACCTCTTATGTCATAACCAACAATCTTCTACCTTAGCAATCAAAAAAAATTCACTAGTAAAATTTAGATGGACCAAGTTACCTTTAGTTTGTTTCACCGATAGTAATCAACTCTCCTGATTTCCCAATAATATTGCAACTAGCTCCATTGAATTCCAATCCCCTTTGTTATTCAACTGAGAAACAATTAAAAAATTGTATCTCAGACCATCAACCCAGTAAACATCATCACATTTTTTTTTATCATTCAAATAAATAGATCCTTTACCTTTTTCCATACATGGATAATCATTCCCAAATATCACCGAGCATCCATCACAATCTTCCATATTGATGAATTTTTTCTATGACTGGTCATGTGATGAGTCCACCAATTATCAATAATCCAGTTACCATTGTTCTTCATGTTATAAACTATAGCTTTCTCACCTTCCTTTGAGGGGTCTTCCTTTACTACTACAAACACAATTTCTTCTTCATCTCTTCCATCAGATTCCACATCGGTAACACCTTCCTGAGCTAGGTATCACACATTCTTGTTTTTATCCTTGAGTCTTCTTGGATTATCCTTCCTATCATTTTTAGGGTATCTAGAAGCAATATGTCCAATTTTTTTACCTACATATCAGTTCAAAGGAAGCTTACCTTTATATTTACCTTTTCCTATAGGCATCCTTCTTGAAAACAAAGCATCCAATTACTCTTGTTATCTTTATTCATACAAGATAGATTCATAATCATAAGACTTACATGTTGAAGAGATATTAGATATCTCATTTCCTTTCCTAGATGGTGAAAGGTTCAATGATGACTTGAAATTAGCTTCAACTCTGGGCATACTATTATCATAATTACTTAACTCAAATGCAGATACTTTCCCTATTAATGCATAAAGAATAATAGTAAAATTTCCTAGAGATATGAGCTCTTGAATAGCTAAAACACTAATAGCATACCGAGGCAATAATTTTCTCAAAAAATTTCATACCGCATCCTCCTCAGGAAGATTACCACTAACACCTGGGATAGCATCAAAAAATTCTTTGATTCTCTAACAATATTTCACAATGTTATTATTTTCTTGCATCCTCATATCATCATACTTTCCTCCAAACCTATCAACCTTTGCCTTCTGCACTTATGGATCTCCACCATAGATAGTTTTCAACTTTTCCCACATCTCATTAGTAGTATCCAAGTCTTTGATATCAACATACTCTGCATCTAAAAGAGTACTATCAATAGCTTCCATGGTAGCATTATGTTCTAATCTTACCTTCAATTGATCTATAGTTAGGGTTCCTAAAGGTACAGTATACTTATTCTCTACATGATCCCAATACTGATCACCCATACCTTTAAAATATAGCTTCATCCGACCGCACCATACTGATTAGTTCTCTCTTGTGAATCTCATACCTTCCTCTCTCATCATCTTTAGATCTTTACCTCAATTTGTTAAGGTTCACCACAATAAAGGACCAATCTTTGATACCAATTGTTAGCATTACCCCAAAATTTCCTATTCTATTCTCTTTTGGCTTACAAGCGGAGTAAATGTGGCTCCCACAAGGGTTGAGCCTAGCTTGTATGAAATCTTCCCATGGATTTGTATTTTCTCCCCTATTTCTGCAAAGTTTCTAGGCCTGGTTGGAAACCCTTGTTTCATTTTTTTATGAAAAAAACCCCTTATACTATAGGTCTTTAGTGGTTGTTTTAAAATTATGTTACCTTTTTAAGCCACTTAAGTTCATTTTTTCACGTGTTTTAAGTTACCATTGGGTAGGGCCATGTTTTCTTTTTCCTAGCAGGAATTTATTTTTCTAAAGTTTATTTTCCTAAGTCCTGTTACACTTTATTTACCCCCAGGTGGCAATAGATTCTTCCTCATCCAACGGTTGTCCCTTTTCTCCAATGCAATAATCAAATTTTAAAGATTCATTGATGCATCATTCTTTATCAATGTGTGTCTGCAGTGGGTCAGGCTCATAGTGGAGTATAATGTCAGTGGGGAAAATGGAATCAATCAGACATTTGTCATGATGCCTTATTCACCAGATAAAGCTTTTAAGATTCTTTGAGGCATCGTGTGGTTGTGCAACGTGGACAGTGGGTTTATCTTTCTTTGAAGGCTAGGAGAAGTTAATTTGTAGTCAAGTTTCTTTTGATCGTATGGCTGGCCTTTTCCCTTATGTATGAGATTCTCTGTGGTTAGTAGTCAAGGCATTGTGTTGTGTCAATGCATGTCAAGTTTTCAAAACTTGGGCCTATCATCAACTTGTTAATCTCCAGGCAGGTTTCTTTTGATCCAATGGTCGGAGCTTTTCCTTAAGAGTAAAGTGCAAAATAGTTAATTCTTAAGTCATTGCACCACGATGACACATGTCCTCCCTGGTTAAGTGGGGCCTATAGTTGCATGACAAAGGGTTAAATTTAACACTCATTCTATTTAGTATTTGTCATGTGTTTGGCGCTTTTCCTTAAAGTAAAGGTGTTTGATAGATAATGTATGAGGCATCACGATCATTTGAGACATGGAAAGGTGTCCAAGCTAATGCAAGTAAAAATAGAGTAAGTTAGATTTGATCAGACGTTGGGCATTATGTCTCAAGCACAAAGATGAATATTTTTAATGATAAAGGCATCGCACCTACTTGGTGCATGTCCAGAGAAGATCCTGAGCTTGTGTGCAACTTAAACGGGATCGACGGTCGTATTTAAAGATGATAAAGGTTTAAATATAAGTCATTGATTGGGCATTCTGGGCCACCTGTGACCGTTAGAATCTAATTTTCAAATATTCAAATCCTTTTCTCAGAGTTTTCATGGAAGTGGCATCATTTTTAAGTTGTAAATAGGGTAGATGAATCAAGCTGACCTTTTCGGTCAAAATTATGATGTTGGGAGATGTCTGCAAGATATATCTGATCATCTGGGATATTTTCCAAGGTGCATTAATGTGCAAAGGTGACTATTTTAGGGTTTATAGTTTTTTTAAAGAATATATTTTGTAACCCTTAGTTTTTTTTATCAGATCTACATTGATGGTGAATTGACTCTTGAGCGATGGTGGTTGAGGAGTTTGTATATAAGTATTTTTAGAAGTTTTTGTAAAGAGGTTTGGATTGTGTAAAAGGAATTTCTGTGACATTTTTCCTATCCTCAAGCCTTTTTAATATGTTTGTAATTCTCAGGAGGTTCATCTTATGTAAGACTTTCTGTGATATTTTTCTTGTCCTCAAGTTTCCATATGCCTCTAATTTTCTTTAAAGCATAATACAGTGGCTAGTTGTTGGAGAAATATTTGAGTTAATCTATTCCTCTTTCTTTTCTACATTTTTTGTGTACTATTGTGATTGATTGATTAAGATAATCTTGTGGATTTTGTTCATTCCTTGTTATTTTGTCTCATTTTTGTACCTATCTTCTAGAGTGAATGTTTTCTTGCAGGTCATAGTCTCTATCTATCTTCTTGAAAGATATTTTTTGTGAAATATTTTCTTTCATTGAGAAGTTTTCATCTCGGACCTCTCTATGAAACACTTTTGAAAGCCTATTCAGAAAGTTGTACTTGCTTTAATTCAGGGGTTTCATGATAACATAGCCATTTCTGTTATGATTCATGTCATAAGCAGTGTATCACCTAATAGATTAAGTTCTTTATTTATTCCCTTTCAGTTTTCTTCTTCCCTTTTCCTTCTAAGTTTTATTTCAAGTACCAAGAGAAAAATAGGTAATTATCAAAGAGGAACTGGCCTAGAATCAGGAGGTCTCACTTCAATTTTAGTAAGGTCCCACAACCTATAAGTGATTCCCATTTATACCATAACACTAGACTCTTGAGTTTAGTAGGGTGCAAATTTGGTGTATAACAGCTCTGGCACACTTGGTGGGACCCAAAAAAAGGAAGTTCACCTTTTAAGAAGCTATGTCGTCTCTAATATGCTGATTGCATAGTACTGACCTACAAGTGGTTTTTTGAGGCATATCTGGTGACTCCACTGGTGTTTAGGACAAGAAGATCCTTTCCTACTAAGTTTTATGAGAAAGATAAAAACAAGAAGCTCAAAGCCTTCTAAATTTTTGGAGTTGTCTCCAAAAATAAGAAAAGGGAGAACATCCCAAAGGACATCCCCTACAAGGAGAGTTTAGTCTACACCACCTATTGTAGAAGAAAGACCCTTGTTGTTTCATACAAGAATGAGAGGAAGGTATTTAAGAAAAGATTTTCTAAGAGATTCAGCTTCACTTACTGGTCCAAGTGCAACCCATATAGTTGTTATTCATAAAATATTAGTCTGTAATATGGAAAGAAAACTTGCATTTATACCCTTTAATTAGGGTATCCCATTAAATTTTTCCCAAAATCATGATGTACCTCTAACAACATTAAAAAATATTGCCTGACTTCACAGGTGAAAGCCAGACAAAATCTTGTGAACACGTCATAGATGTGGCTACCATTTGTAATATACACCATGTCATTGAGGAAGATATGGCTACCAATTTTTTGGCAGCCTCCTTCAAAGGTAAAGCCCTGGAATAGTTTAGAACTGTAGCAATTGGCTCCATTGAATCATGGGATAGACTTGGAGACTCCCTCAACAAATATTTTGAAGATAAATTAGATTATCTGTCCCTAGTAGAGAAACTCACTACTATTAAAAGAGCCCCTCAAGAATAGATGACAGATTTCAATAACAAATTTATTAAGATATGGAATAGGATTCCTATTTCTATAAGGCCTTCAGCAGATTATGCTTTCCTATATTTCTTGAAAAGTTTAAACAGAAATATATCTATCGTGATTCACTCTATGGGAGGTACCTCACTTCCCTGGGCTTTTGATGTAGTTGTTAAAGAAGAGAATTGTCCGATTAAAGCTGGTATGAAAACCCCAAGGCCACCCATGCCTATCTTCCCTTATATTACGCCCAATATGCCTATACACATTCCTCCATTCACTATTATACCTACTGTAACAGTACCTCAAGATAGTCCAAACAATGAGGAATTAAAGGCAGGCCCTTCCCAAGAACTACAAGAAATTAAAATTTTATTACAAAATTTTGATAATGAGTTGACTAATATCAAAAGATGAAATCAAGGGGTTAGAACACCTTTTCAACAACAAAATCAAGGCCTCAATCAACAATATCAAGGGCAAGGATAGTCCTCTCAATAAAACAAACCACCATACTAAGGAAATTACCAAGGGTAGAGGCAAAATTTAAATCAAAGTCCATTTTAGCCTTACAACCCATTGCCTCTTAATTCTACAAATCCAGTTAGAGAGATGGTCCCAACACAAAACAACCTAGCAGTAGAAAATGAATAGTGTTTTCCTTGAAATCAACCATATAATCAGGCTACATGTTTGAATAGGTTGATGAACCAAGAACTCATGGTAAAAAATGCATCAAGAACACATTTGAATGCATCTTCTAGTGGATTAGTGCCACAACAAGATGCACAACCTAATGAGGCTGCATTCTTTAATTGGCAAGGAGAAGATTTTAGTGGTGTGATGGTTAATCTTCAATTGCACCTAATACTAGATCCAAAAGATGAGATCTAGACATGGAGAAAAAGGAAGATAGGGGAGAGACTTCCACATCTACAGAATCATCACATACAAAAACTATTGGCATACTGAAAAGACCTCCCATCATGCCAATCAAGGAGGGCCAATCTCCCAAATATGTAGGGCCCACATAGGGAAAGAACACCAGAAAATACATATAGAAGTTCCATTCAATATTGTGGATAATATGAAGAAAATTAATGTGACCATGACCATGTGGGATTCCTTGGCCATCCCAGGACAACCTGAGATCTTGAAGAAGACAATTTCTAAGGAATAAATCCCACAATAGTCCATTGATGATGTTGCCAAGCCGGTGTTGGTTAATGATGATCAAGAAAAGAAATTTCAAAGAAAAAACACCAAGGTGGATTTTGATCAAGGTAAGATCATGAAACCACCTCCCTTTTATGTATCATTGATAATTTGGAATTTCCTAGTGCACAATTGTATGGTAGATAGTGGATCCACAAGTTCATTCATGCCTAAGAAAGTAGCTGACCAGTTGGGGCTAAAATATGAACCATTTCGAAAGGGAGTGGTGCAAATTGATGTTTCATTAGTAAACACACTAGGTGAGATCAAAGATGAAAGTGTATTCCTTCATGCTAGTCCTAATTTATCTATCCTTCTAGACATTTACGTCATAGATCTCCCTACACTTTTTTCCTTATGTATATCAAGAGAATTCACAGCCAAGATTGGATACCTTTCTCCTGATTGGTCTCATATTTTTTTTCATACTTGATATGGAACCAAAGTGAATATCAAATATGAGTCATTAGAAACACACCATATAGAACCTTATGTGTCTAATGCCTCCAATGCAAGGTGCCTTGCATTTGATAATAAGGATGTTTCAGTCATCAACGAAATAGATACCCAAATAGAAAACATTCAAGATATCTACCTAGATGAGTGGGGAGTAGGAAATACTTCAGAGGCTCAGGATAGTGTTGTCTGGGATGCTGGTTTGGGAACCACATGCTCCAAGAAACAAGTCTCACAATGCCAAATCTTTTCAAGGAAACTAGTTAAACATCAGAGTAAAGAAATGAAGTTTGGGATTTGTTCTTTGATGGTGCTAGAAGCAAACATGGTTCTGGTGGTGGTGCAATACTTGTCTCTCCTAAAGGTAATAAATACTATGCAACTTTTAGATTTATTTTCTCTTGTATAGAAACACTGATAAGTATGAAAGTCTGATTAATGGACTAGATTGGGACAAGAAAAGAGGTATTAAAGATTTGAAGGTTCATGGTGATAGTGAATTAATTGTTAACCAAGTCAAGGGGATAAGTGAAACTAAGAATTATACTTTGAAAGCTGACAAGTATAGGGTGTGGGATGTAATTGAGGATTTTCATGCTTTTAATATAATTGCAATTCCTAGGAAGTTGAATCAACATGCAGATAGGTTAGCTGATGTTGGCTCTCAATTTGATATCCCTAATAACATTTTAGTGAAAAGTGATCAATAGCATGTTAATATTATTGTTAGTCCTTCCATTCCTAATAATGATGTCAATTGGAAAGTGTTTAAAAGTGATGAGAAAATTCTACAATTGTTTCTTAAAGAGGACATTTTTTCACTACACAATCAAGATAGATTGAAACAAAACTATGATGATCAAGTGGTTCATCTCAAGTACAATAAGTTTCCTAAGGATCTTGTAACTTTAGAATCAGTATTCAACACAAATCATCAAGCCAAAAATAAAAAAACTATCTTGCTATTTCAATAAGAGAACTATACTGATTTAGAGCTTAAACCAGGTAAAAGTTTAAAATTTTCAAAGCCAAGCACAAATTTTGAGAAGAAGTCTTACACCCATTTGTTTAAAGAGTTCAGTGATTTTTTTCTTGGCAATATGAAGATTTGAAAGGTTTTGATCCAACACTTGCTCAACATACCATTAAACTGAAGACTAAGGCAAAACCAGTCAGGCAAAATTAAAGGCCTGTTAAACCCAAGCTAGAGCTTCTCATGCATAAAGAGGTTCTTAAACTAATTGAGAGTGGTATCATATACCCCATCAAGCATACTAGTTGGGTGTCCAACCTTGTTCCTATAAGGAAAAAGAATGGATAATTGAGGTTGTGTGTTGACTTTACGGACCTAAATAGGGAATCCTTAAAAGGTCACCACCCTTTTCCATCCATGGAACAAATTCTTCAGTGTGTCTCTAGTTCAAAACGTTTCTCATTTCTAGATGGTTATTTAGGATATAATCAGATCCTAGTCAATAAACAAGATCAATTTAAAACTACATTCACAACCAAATGGGGAACCATGGCCTATCAAAAGATGCATTTTGGTTTATCAAATGCAGGTGCAACCTTTCAAAAGGATATGGACATGGATTTCAAAATCCTCATGTATATGTTTGTACTAGTGTACCTAGATGACATTATTGTCTACTCTAAGCATACAACTGATCATATTAAGCACTTAAGGAAAATATTTAAAAGGTATAGGGAGTTTGGAATCTCTCTTAAACCTTATAAGTGTGTGTTTGCAGTGCATGAAGGGGAATTGTTGGGCTATATTGTTTCTAAGCAAGGTGTCATAGTGGATCCTGAAAGGATTGCAGCCATTTTAGAGCTACCCTTACCACCCCATAAGAAGAGTCTACAATCCTTTATATGTAGAATTAACTTTGTTAGACATTTCTTTCCTAACCTTGCAGATCTTTTAAAACCTCTAACAGCTATGTTGAAGAAGAATACAGTATTCAGTTGGAGCCGAGAAGGGAAAAAAAATTCAAAGCCATTAAGGAAGCTTTGACAGAGGCTCCTACCTTACTAAATCCTGATTTGAGCAGGGATTTCATTCTATATTCTTATGGGGGCTCTAAGGTCATCTCTACAATGCTAACTCAACAAAACTCAAAAGGATTAGAGCAGGTCATTTCTTTCTTTAGCAAAGGCTTAGAGGAGTATGAACAAAGGTATTCTTTTGTAGAAAAACATGTTCTTGTTGTTGTGAAAAGCCTCAAGAATTTCAGGAACTTATTAACCCATAATAAGGTACATCTAAGAGTCACCCATCCAAGTGTCGAGGAGTTCTTACTTAGTAGAGACTTAAATGAGAAGAGAGCTGGTTGGATAACTAGAGTCACGGAATATGTTGTAGCTATTCATGTTACCAAGCTAGTCATAGGTAGGGGTCTTTGTGAACACATGACTGATGATGAAGCTTTAAAAGATAAAAAAACATATGGATTCATCCCTATTTATACATGCAATATAAGATCATGACATGACAACAAGTTGGTTGCTAGACATGGTCCATTTTTTGGAAAACAAGTAAATGCCCTACAAGCTTGGATTTAGAAAAAAGAAGATACTATAGGCTGCAGTCTATTTCTTTTGTGCTAATAAATGATGTTCTTTTTAGAAAGGATCACAGTGGTGTCCTTCTTATGTGCATTTATTCACAATAGATAAAAGATGTTTTATATGAGTTTCATGATGGAACTTCTAGAGGTCATTTCTCTCCTAGGACCACTGCTTTCAAAATCATGAAGGATGGATACTATTAGCCATCTATTTTTAAGGACGGTCATGCCTATGTGAGGAAGTGCATGAAATGTGTCATGTTTATAGGGAAATAAAGGCTTCCATCTCTACCTCTACAACCAATCAAGATAGAGAAACCATTTGTGAAATAGGGAATTGACTTCATAGGCTCTATTAACCCCCCATCTAGTGCAGGACACAAATGGATAATCACCGCAACTGATTATTTGACTCATTGGATAGAGGCCACTACATTGAAGGAGGATAATGAGACTGTTGTCTTAAATTTTTATGATGATATCATTCATAGGTTTGGGATTATTGATTCTATAATATCTGATAATGCACTCACTTTCATAGGATTAAGGGTCATTGACTAGGCAACTAGGCATGGTATTTATCTAAGTACTAGTTTGAATTATTACCCTTGGGGGAATGGGTTGGGAGAGTCCACCAATAAGAATCTGAACTGAATAATCAAAAGGAATTTACAAGACAATCAAAGAGATTGGAACTCCAATTTGAAATCTTCCCTATGGCTTAACAGGATTACTTCCAAAAAGATAATTGGGAACTCTCCCTACAAGCTAGTTTATGGTAAAGAGGCTAGTCTGTCTATTTCAAATGAATTACCAGCTTTGGATCTTGCTACCCAACTCCTTCTCTTTGAAGAAGGGGATCCTTTGTAGTTAGGTTATGCTTAGCTTATGGAGTTAGAAGAGAATAGATGAAAAGATATGCAAACTATGGAGTTTCAACAGACGCAAACCAAGAAAAGTTTGGACAGAAGAACAAGATCAAGGAACTTTAAGATTGGAGACATAGTCCTCAAGTGGGATGAATTCAAGAGTAGACCTGGTAGGCCTACCAAATTTGATTAATTTTGGGGAGGCATGTTTGTGATCACATATTGTAAGGAGCATAATGCTTTTCAGGTCTCAGCACCTGAAGGAGAAACCTTGCCAATATCAGTCAATGGTTTTCACCTCAAACCTTGTTTTGAGGTTTGTTTTGCTCTGTAAATAAGTCATTTTCCTCTAAGTTCTTCTACATAGTTATTTTTTGTTGTATATAGGTATTTTCCTTGTTTTGGTTTTCTTTGTTTAATGTTATTTTTCTCCCCTTCTTTTTGTCCTCTTATTTCCCTGAGTTCTCAGTTTTGTGTTTTTGTGACTCAATGCCCAATGGAATGTCAAAGGCTACTGGCTTTCATATGTCTAGCAGGAAGACATCCAGCAGAAATTGCCAAAAATATTACCCAAAATTTCCTATTATATTCTCTTTTGGCTTACAAGTGGAGTAAATGTGGCTCCCACAAGGGTTGATCCCAGCTTGTACAAAATTTTCCTATGGCTCTATGTTTTCTCCCCTATTTTTGCAAAGTTTCTAGGCCTGGTTGGAAACCCTAGTTTCATTTTTTAAGAAAAAAATCTATAAACCCTATGTCTTTTGTGGTTTTTTTACAATGACATTACCTTTTTAATCTACTTAAGTTCCCTTTTTCATGTGTTTTAAGTTACCATCAGGTAGGGTCGGGTTTCCTTTTTCCTAGTAGGATTTTATTTTTCTAAATTTTATTTTCCTAAGTCCTGTTACACTTTATTTACCCCCAAGTGGCAGAAAATTCTTCCTCATTCGATGGCCATTGCTTTGTCTCAACACAAAAATAAAATTCTAAAGTTCATTGAGGCATCACACTTTATCAACGCATGTCTGTGGTAGGAGAGGCTCGTAGTGGAGTATGATTTCAGTGGGTCAGATGGAATCAATTGGATGGTCATCTCAATGCCTTAGTCACCAGATCAATCTTTGAATATTCTTTGAGGTATCGCATCATTGAGCCACGTGGATAGTGGGGTCATCTTTTTTTGAAGGCTGAGAAAAGTTAATCTGTGTTCAAGTTTCTTTTAATCGTATGTCTCGCATTTTCCCTTATGTAGGAGATGCTCGATGGTTATTTCTTAAGGCATTGAGCACTGTTGACACGTGTTAGGTTGTCAGAACTTGGGCCCATCAGTAGCTTGTTAATCTCTAGGAAGGTTTATTTTTCTCCAGTGATCGGTGCTTTTCCTTAAGAGTAAAGTGCAAGATTATTAATGCTTAAGCCATTGTGCCACGATGAAACATGTCCTCCTTAGTTAAGTGGGGACTATGATTACATGACAAGGGTTAAATTTAATGCCTGTTCTAGTTAGTATTCATCGTACGATTGGCACTTTTCCTTAAAGTAAAGGTGCTCAATGGATAATGTATGAGGCATCATGATCATTCGACATGTGGAAAGGTGGCCAATCTAAGGCAGGTAAAAATAGAGTAGGTTAGATTTGATCAGACACTGGTAGTTATGCCTCAAGCATAAAGATGAAGATTGTTAATGATAAAGGAACTGCACCTTCTTGACGCGTGTCCTGATCAGATCCTGAGCTCGCAGGTAACTTAAATAGGATCAAAGGTCATGTTTTAAAAATGATGAGGTTTAAATCTAAGCCATTGATTAGGGATTCCATGCCACCTGTGCCATTAGAATCTGATTTTCAAATATTCAAATCCTTTTCTCAGAGTTGTTATGGCGGTGGCATTGTTTTCAAGTTGGAGACAGGGTAGATGGATTAGGTTGATCTTTCTGATCAAATTTATGATGTTGGGATATTATTCCAAGATATATCTAATCATCTGGGATATTTTCCAAGGTGCATTAATGTAAAGAGGTGACCATTTTAGGGTTTCTATTTATTTTAAAGAATATCTTTTGTAACCCTAAGTTTTTCTGATCAGATCTGCATTGATGGTGAAATGACTCCCGAGCCATGGTGGTTGTGGATTTTGTATATAAGTAGTTGTAGAATTTTTGTAAAGAGGTTTGGATTGTGTAAAAGGACTTTTTGTGACATTTTTCCTGTCCTCAAGCCTTTTTTATATGTTTTTAATTCTCAAGAGGTTCGGATTATGTAAGACTTTATGTGACATTTTCCTGTCCTCAAGTTTCCATATGCGTGTAATTCTCTCTAAAGCATAATACAGTGGCTAGTTGTTGGAGAAATCTTTGAGTTAATTTAGTCATCTTTATTTTTTGCATTTTTGTGTACTATTGTGAATGATTGATTAAGATGATCTTGTGAATTTTGTTCATTCCTTGTTATCTTGTCTCATTTATGTACCTATCTACTAGAGTGAATGTTTTCTTGCAGGTCATAGTCTGTGTCTCTCTTTTTGAAATCTATTTTTTGTGAAATATTTTCTTTCCTTGAGCAATTTTCATCTCAGACCTCTCTATGAAACACTTTTGCAAGCCTATTTAGAAATTTGTACTTTCTTTAATTCAAGGGTTCCATGCTAACACTTAGCCATTTCTATTATGATTCATGTCAATCCAGTGTATCACCTAATAGATTAAGTTCTTTCTATATTCCCTTTTATTTTCCTACTTCCCTTTTCCTCCCAAGTTTTATTTCAAGTACCAAGAGAAAAATAGGTAATTATCCAAGAGGAACTGGCCTAGAATCCATAGGTCTCACTTCAATTTTAGCAAGGTCCCAAAACCTAAAATTTATTCTGATGTTATACTAGATCACTATACTCTCGAGTTCAGTAGGGTGAAAATTTGGTGTATAATAGTTAGTCCTAAGATCATATTACAGAGAGGGGGTTGAATCAATAATTTACCAAATAATCCAATTTATTAACTTCTTGAACTTGAACCAGCACTCACAAGATTAGCCTTAGTAATAGAAAATTAAAATCATAAGCATCAAAATCCATCCAAAAAATTGACACACATGTTTATCTCTTGGAAACCCAAATAGAAAAAGAAACCACAGTGGGAATTAGTACCCACTAAATTATGTACTCTTCTAAAGTACACCGTGTGAGGAGCTTAACCCTATTAAAAGTTACAACATCACTGTTAGGTGCTACCCAGTTAAGGGATTTATCTTAGTCCTATTAGGACCTTTACCCTTTTTAGATTATCATTTTTAGAGGACTTTAAAACACAAGCTAATGTGTCATCTTGTTAAAGGATTTACAATAAATATGTGTTAGGATCCACCTTGTTAAGGGATTTCATCTGTTGTAACTATTAGGGAACAACAGAAAGAATATTCTATGGAATATAACTACCTCTTCTTGATTATATCCACTTAAGAATACAATATCTTCTCAACACACTTAATTCTTCTCTGTCTTGATCGCAACATGCACCTTACACCACACTTATTCAACACGTGATCAACATTCGTAACCTTTGACTTCATCTATTATATAATAAACTTTTAAGTTCACCACTTTAATCCAGCCTTAAATTAGAAATTAGAACATCCCACACAAATCCAATGTGTCACATAACAAAATTAAATGGTGAACACAAATCTCCAGAACCGCATCGGCCAAATCAATGATTTACATAAGATATTGTGTCAAGGAGTCAAACACATTTTGACCAAACACAACCTTCCTCTATAATCTTATTTAAACTCTAGCATTGAACAATGTGATGAGAGATCATCACCTCCAATCATGAAGACATGTCACCAGATAATGAATAAATCAATTGATTCCACCAAAACCTCAACGTCGATCACTAGTCAAAGATTTATCCACTGTAACTCAAGAAAACAAACACTGTAATTGTTAATAACTTTGTCTTTTCTCATTGGTTACCTATCTCGCACACCAATCACTCAAACTAGGTGTATTTTCAATTGTAGCATCTGAATACTATTGACCACCATATCCCATGACCACACCACAAGACTCAAAAAATATTTTACAAAATATTCAAATCATCTACCACTTGTCATTAATTGTTCTAGCGGTTACACTGTTATACTTCAATCAAACATAACTTACATAAATCATACATTCAATAGTTTCAATCATATAGTTATCATCTAAATACATCCCCAAGTCTCTCTTAAGGATCGTGACCATGGAAACTCACTGCAATTCTTCATTCATCATAACTATGCTTCACAACATACTAAGAGCACAAAGTCAATACTTGACATCAATGACAACATAATGTCTTATCATATTGTAATCAAATCAACATCATGACATCTCCAAAACTCACTTCACATCTATGCATCAGATAATCCAATAGAGACAACAAAAATAATGAAATTAATGATTCAAACCATTCTCATGATCAAAGTTTTAGAGGAAGAGGAAGATCGGGTATAGGATATGGAAGAGTTGGCTTCCATGGAACTTATTACAAATGTGGAGAAGCAGGTTAAAATGCTTATGAATAACCTCATGATTATGGAAGAATAGGTAGATGATCTAAAAATAATCAAAGAGTATAAAATTTAAATAAAGAAGATGTTAAATCTATACATTTAGAAGATGCAAACAATGGATAAGTACTTGTTGGCAGAAGATCCTTGATTAAAGAGGGAAAGAATCAACTCAAAGGAATTTTTTATTTCAAACAATATGTAAGTATGAAGGTAAATTATGTAATGTTATTATTTATTATGGAAGTGTAGATAACCTTTTGTTACAAAGAAATGGTAAGTAAATTACAATTAGAAAGAAGAAACATTGGTAAACATGGAGGATTTCTTGCTTACAAAATGATCATAATTTTTTGGTAAATAAAAAATGTTGTGTAAAATTTAAGATTTGATTATCATGGTGACATTTTATATGGTATATTATCTATGGATTTTTTCATGGTTTATTAGGAAGACCGTGGAAATTTGACAAGTGTATAGTAAGGAAAGGAAAGGAAAGGTCCTTTTATATTCCACTATACCAGCCATATGTTTTTGGGTCTACATATGGTGACAGTAATATAGGACTACCCCATACTCCTTGCGCGAGGCATCCATTATGCTAAAAACAAGAAAAACATACCCTACCCCCTAGTGGTATTTGAACTTGTGACCTCCCTTTCAAGAGTACAAGTTCTCCACCACTAGGCCAACTCAGGCATAGATTCTTGTATACAGAACATATACCTTGGCAAAGGATAGAGTCCCTCATAAGTTGAAGCCTTTGAATAAAGAAGAAAAGATATGTAATAACACTGTAAATTCTTTGATTAATGGAGGTATATAATTAGTGAAAGTGAATGAGGATGAATATTATGATTTAATAATGAAAATCATAGTGGTTTTGATTGCATTCAAGGTGGGTAGAATAAAATTTTCACTAAAGAAAGAAGAAGCAAAATCTAGATTTTGTGAGAACTTTTAAAAGATGATTTACTTGAGAATGATAAGTTTAACATAAGAAATGATATTGAAGAAATTAACAAATTGAAAAATAAAGATACAATTGAAAGTGAGGTATAAGATGAGAAAGTGAAGGTTGAGTTGTTTCATGGTCTCTTGTTTGATAAAGCGATTTCTAAAAAGAAATATCTTATGGCAGTTAGTTTGTTGCGGGATGTAAAAAAATGGACCTTGTCTACTTTTCCAACATTGATTTGAATATAGAGGATAAAGTGTTTGTATCTAAAAATATCCTTTGGACAACATAGAGGAAGAGGAACTTAATGTTGTAATAGAAAATGAACAAAATTTATATAGAAGTATCAAAGAAAGAGGTAATGCATGAATTCTATTACTATATTGAATAGTAAATTAATGCTTACAATTTTCTAGAATTTCATAGTGTAAATTGGTACTATTTATATTATGTGTGTGTGTGTATGTGTGTGTGTGTGTGTGTGTGTGTGTGTGTGTGTGTGTGTGTGTGTGTGTGTGTGTGTGTGTGTGTGTGTGTGTGTGTGTGTGTGTGTGTGTGTGTGTGTGAGAGAGAGAGAGAGAGAGAGAGAGAGAGAGAGAGATCCAACCAATATAAGACAAAAATTTATAGGAAACTAACTAAAAATAGGGACAAGGAGAAAACCAAACAAGGTCAAAGAACCAAAAATTTCAAAATTTAAATCCAAGGGAAGAACCTAAGAACCGAGGCAAAAGGATCCAATAGACAACAAATTCTCAAAGGTCCAAAACCAAACAAGGAGAAAACACTAGGTAGGGAAGCAAGAGTTTCTAAGGTTGGATTACAAATGGCATCAATCACTAATCAAAGTCAAACCATCATAAAGATTGAATTTATCTAGATGGTTTGTGATTTTTATGTATTCTTTGAGTTTTCTATTGAAAAAAATTGTTCCTCTCTGAACAATATTCGAGTATTTTCAAGACAAATGAGGTTTTGGGTGGATGAGGAGCGGTCGACAAGCAATAATTTTCACACATGTTCATGCTTAATATTAGCACCATTCTCTTTAATTATAGTGCTAAAATAATTTCCCCTTTCACCTATATATGGTATTCCACATGAAAAAACCACTTTGAAACACTTGCATCCTAAAGAATATACTTGGAGTTTTTGAGAGAAGGGATGCAATTTATTAAGGTGGTGAATGGTTTGAAAGAAAATTGAAGGCCTTTTTAAGAATGAATTTTGAGATCATTGGAGATGCCTTTGATTTAGGGAATGGACATGCAAAGGAGGTTTGAATAGTGGTTGTCTGAGAGTTGGTAAGGAAATGGGCCTTGGCTTGGTTGAAAGATTTGGAAATCTTCCTACTAGAGAGCCCATTTAGTTTGAATAATTTGAAAAGATAGGTTAGATCATGTTCTAAGTATTCTTCATCACAAATTACAAAGGCTCTTGAGGTTAATGTTTTAAGGATCCCCAATTTTATTCTCAGGTGGTAATGGGAAAAAGAATGGAGTTATAGATCAATGTGAGTAGCCTCAAAAAATACATGCTTCCTACAAAAACCATAAGGCTTCCTAACTATTAGAATGCCAAGCAAAGGGATTTGGTTATTAGATTTAATTTACTTGGTGAATGAGACGTACAAAACTAAGCTATTGAGGTGGGTGTATAATTCCTCTAACTTATCAAGGACATGTGGCTAGCAAATGTTAGTATCATTCATATAGTGATTTCACCTCTTTTCCTTAAGAGGGAAGGAGTGTAACACCAAATCCTCAAAATTCTCAATGTAGAGGTTGGAAATGATTGGAGAGAGGGGGGAAACCCATGGCTACACCATAAAATTTCTCATAAATAAAATCTTGGAAAGATAAAATGGTAGATCTAAGGCACAACTCAGCCAAGGAAGAAATCTCATCATTAGATTTATGTCAAACTATATCAATAGAGTCGAGAATGGTAACCTTGGTGAAAACAAAGACTATTCTTTTGTCCTTAGGAAATTGGATAAAAAAAAATTGAATCCTTAATGAAGCATTCCAATTTCCAATGAGAGGAGATGATAAATTCACCAAGAAGGAAGCTAGATGATAAACGGGAACTTATGGTGTCGATAATGGGTCTCAAAGAAGAACTGACTTTGTGAATTTTGGGAACCCCATAAATGCAGGGGGTAATTAATTGATGGGAACCAAGATTTTATAGTATCATCATCAAAAGATGAGCTATCTACCACAATTTTGACTCTCTTCAAAATTTTGGCACAAGGGTTGCGAGATAAGGTTTTAAAACTATGAGCATCCAAGAGAAGGTCACACATTTTTTGAAATATAGTCTTTCTTGCTCATAATGACAGTAACATGACCTGTTTCCACTATATAAATGATAAGATTTTTATTTATTAACAAAATTTTGAAATCCCAAAGTTCCACTTTAGGAACATTACACTTAGTTTGTTTGACATGTTATAAGGACATGTGATAATCTTTTCTAACTTCCTCAAAAAAATCCAAAGAGAGAGAGAACAAATGAAATTATCTATGTCAATAAGGAATTAAATATAGGGAATGGAATGGGGGGATAAATAAAAATTAAACCCTCTTTTTAATTTTCTTATGGAAAGAGGATAAATGATGAAATTGGAAAAGTTAATTACAATCTTACTATTCCAATCATGGATAGGAAGTGTTCCAAAAGAAGAACATGAATAGGGGTGAAAAGACAAATCCAAGGAAGAATAACATGTCTTGAAATGAAAAGAGAGAAGGGGGGCCTTAGAGGTAAAAAGACACTTGGAAAAAAATGAGGTCACCTGACACAGGATGAAATTGTTGGATGATATTAGTTTTGGTTACTGATCATGTTGTTGATATTCATGTTTTGTTACTGATGTTGGCATATGTTTATGTGGAGAGAACAGGCTGGTTACTTAACTGGAAGAAGTGTACAGACACTATACGGATGTTTCAGAATGATCAAAGTTGGTTATATGAAGAAGGATGTGTGTTGACCTTATCCCTAAGGTCTCTTGGATTTATGTTAAATATTGAAGATGTTATAGTTGTTTTGGTGAAGATTGGTTTCTGGATTGTAACTGTGATGCTTGACAAAGTAGGTCTCTATGTTTCAGGTATATCTTACTAGAAAAGATATTTCAGGTGAAGAAAACTTACTAGAGGATAGAAGACATATTTTGGAATAATGGGTTGTGTTCGATTGACATGAGCATTCTGTTGATGTCATATGTGGTGTGTACTCAGGAGGAGACCTATTTGGGGGCCAACTTCATACATGTAGCGTGTAATATGAATTATGAGCGTGGATTGTGTATCTGGGAGTGTAACTGATGGATTTTAAATGATGTTTACTTGTTATAGGTACCATGTGTATATTAGAAGGGGGTTATATAAATATATGTATATTGGGAGAGCCTAATTGGCTGACCTAATTAATTATTTGTATATTAGGAAAGCTTAATTGGCTGACCTAATGAATTATTATAATAGGTTATATATGAGTGGTCTTTTCATTTGGAAATATGTGGTAGTGGAAGAGATTAAAAAGGAAGAGAAGTGAAATATGTGAGGCTTGTTTGGCTGTTGGATGTAGAGAAAATTTTGTGATAAGAATAGTTCATTGGAACTGACCAAGCAAATAAGGTTTCTATCAGATAGTTCACTGGATTGTATATTACCTATATACATTTGTTTGGATTGTGAATCCTTGAGGGTAGCTTTAACCTTCTTTGGGAAGTGTTCCTAGGTAGTGAGCCTACTACTTTTATAGACTCCTAACAGGGTTTGTCTCCTAACAAAGATTGTATCCTATAATGTTGTAATAAGCTCCTAATAGGGCTAAATCTTTTAACATGGATACTATACTCTCAGCACATTACTTGTGGGTACTAATTCCCACTTGGGTTTTACCTTTAATAGGTTTTACTCAAAAATAAGTATTGTGTTATTGTGTTGGCATTTATTGTGTTATCATTTGTATTACAGTTTTGGTTTATAAAGTTTAAAGTTTAATAATCTATATCACAACTAATTCACCCTCTCTCTCAGTTGTCTTGTGGAATTTTATTCTGAACAATTCATATCAGAGCTACTGGTCCTTAGAGAGAAAGATTAATAGCTTGATGTGATATTGAATATATCTTACTACAGGAAGGATAGTCTGAAATTTGATCCTGAAAACTTTGATAGTTGGAAGAACAAGATGAGAAGACATTTTCTATGTTTGGGACTTGACTACTAGATGATCACAAAGAAGGATGAAAAGATACTGACTGAGGATGAACTGGAGAAGGCTACTGAAGATGAAAAGAAACTATTTTCATGTAATATGGTTGCAAGGGAATCATTGATCAACACACTTTCTGAAGGTGAATTCACAGAAGTAAAAGAATTGGATTCTGCACATGAGATCTGGACAATATTGGAAGCACTATATGTAGGAGACAAATTTACAAAATAGGAAAAGCTAAAAGAATGGAATAGAAAGATGGAATCACTAAATATGAGAGAATATGAGAACATTAGGGCATATGGATAGAGAATTACTCAAGTGGTTACTAGCATTAGAAACTCTAGAGGTACTTACAGTAAGGAAGAATTAGTTGCAAAGATGCTCAAATCTTTGACAACTTCTTATAGAACCAAAGTACAATTTATAGAGGAGATTATACCTTTGACACCAAACTTCACTAGAGAGATGTTGATTGGAAAGCTAACTAATTTTGAGGACATGGAATTGGGAGATGCTTTACCTAAAGTTGAGTCATCATTCAAGGAAATCATGCATAAGAACAAAAAGACCTTATCAGGAATTGCAAGCATCATCTATGGTGACCTAAGAGAAGATCTTGGAGACTATGCTGAGGAATGAGAAAAGATATAGGAGGAAGAGAGAAAGCTATATGAAGTGGTAGCATTGATCACTAGAAGAGAGAAGAGAGGTAAGGGTAAATTTTAAGGCAAATTACCTTTGAAATATTTTTCATGTAACAAGATTGGTCATTTTGCATCTAGATGTCCTACAGGGCTTCCTAAGCACAAACCTAAGTTTTAAAAATTGAAGTATTCTAAAGATAAGGAATGTTATTATTCTAGTGAGGTTATTTATGATGATGATGGTGACTATGATGAAATTGGATTTATTGCAATAAAGGATGATGAGCCTATACATGAGGAAAAAGCCTTAGTATCTCGTGTTGAAATAAATCTAAATGGGTTATAGACAGTGGTTGTTCACATCATATTATTGGAGATAAAAACAAGTTTGTGAGTTTGAAAAGATATGATGGTGGTGTTTTTAGATTCGGTGACAATACTCCTAAACTTATCATTGGAGTAGGATTCATTTCTCTAGATGGAAAGACATATACTGACAAGGTATTACTTGTTGATGGAATTAAGAATAATCTTTTGAGTGTTGGACAGTTAGTGGATAAAGGTTATCATTTGAAATTAATTAATGGGAAATGCTTTATCAGATGTAAATCAGGAGATTTGATTGCATTTGGTACTAAATCTAGAGGTAATGTATTTGAATTGAATACATCTGAAGCTACTTGATTTATTGCGAAGGTTGATGACAGTTGGCTATGGCATAGAAGACTTTTTCATGTTAACTTTGATAACATTGTGAAGGAATGTATGGATAATGTTGTAAGAGATCTACCTAAGATTGTAAAGCCATCTAACACTATGTGTAGAGAGTGTGTTATAGGGGAGCAGACCAAAAGCAGTTTTAAAAGAAAATCTTATTCACCAAAAGGGAAGTTGGATCTGGTGCATATAGATCTGTGTGGTCCTACAAGAACAAGATCATATTATGGTGAAAGGTACTTTATACTTTTTATTGATGACTTTTCTAGAATGATGTGGGTTACATATTTGAGAGAGAAATCTGAATCATTTGACAAATTCAAGTTATTTAAAGAAAAAGATGAGAATGAATCTGGTTTGAAGATAAAATGTTTGAGATCAGACAGAGGTGGAGAGTTTACATCAGACTTATTTAATACATACTATGAAGAACATGGAATATACAGATAGACATCAACTCCTAGAACTCCACAATAGAATGGGATAGCTGAGAAAAGAAACATAACTACATTAGATGCTGCAAAGACTATGTTGCATAAAGGAAATGTGTCACATGTTCATTGGAGAGAAGCAATTGGCACTGTTGTGTACACCTTGAATAGAATACAAGTTAAAGAAGGTACAAGTAAGACTCCTTATGAATTATGTTTTGATCATACACCTACTGTAAAATATTTCATAATATTTGGAAGTAAATTTTATATGAAAAGAGATGATGAGATAGGGAAGTTTGATGCTAGAAGTGATGAAGGAATTTTTCTTGGTTATTCTACTAAGATTAAAGCATATAAATGTTTCAATCTGAGATTGGGAAATTTTATTGAAAGTGCCAATGTGAGGATAGATGAAAAGTTTTAGATTCAGGAAAGAATGTATGACTGTGGTCAGATTACAGAGATGAAAGAGGTCATTGCTAAACCTGAAGAACCTTTGATGATTGAAAATGAAATTGAAGATGAATTGACTAAAGTTACTGAGACTCCAAAGACTCCTAGGTATGTTAAGTAGAACCATCCTGAAGATCAAATTATTGGTGATGCAAATAAAGGTATGATGACTAGAACTAGAGTTAGAGATTAAATTTGTTTGATTTCTTAAGTTGATCTGGAGACTATTGATGAAGCATGTAGAGATAAATATTGGACTAAAGCTATGGAAGAATAACTTGAATAGATAAAGAAAAACAATACTTGGGAATTGGTTCCAAGACCTATGAACAAAAATGTGATAGGTACAAAATGGGTTTTCAGAAATAAGATGGATGAAGAAGGAACAGTGGTAAGAAATAAGGCTAGACTGGTATGTAAAGGCTACTCATAAAAAGAAGGCATAGACTATCAAGAAACATTTTCTCCTATTCCTAGGTTGGAAGATGTGATATTATTTCTTGCTTATGCTGCACATAATTACTTTAAAGTATATTAGATGGATGTGAAATCAGCATTCTTGAATGGTGATCTAGAAGAAGAAGTTTACATTGAGAAACCCAATGGATTTCCTTTGAAAGAGGATGGAGACGTCATTTTTAATTTGAAGAAAGCACTATATGGACTAAAACAAGCACCTAGAGCATGGTATGCAAGACTAGACAAGTATCTACTTTGTCTTGGTTTTAGAAAAGGTAATGCAGACAGACATTTATATTTAAGAACTGATGAAGATGGAATCTTAATCATAGAATTTTTTGTCAATGATATCATTTTTGGAGGCAATGATAAGATGAGTAAGAAGTTATCTAAAGAAATAGAAAATAAATTTGAGATGTCAATGATTGGTGAAATGAATTTTTTTCTTGATTTTCAAATTAATCAGAGTAAGAATGGCATTTTTATATCTCAGACCAAGTATCTTAAGGAAATGTTGAAGAATTTAGGAATGGAAGATTGTAAACATGTTGGAACACCTATGGTGACTAGACATAAACTGACTAGTAATGATGAGACTCAAAGTGTTCTTCTGACAAAGTATAGATCTATGATTGGTGGTCTACAATATTTAACTCACACTAGAACAAATATTACCAATGCAGTTGGTATTGTGGAAAGGTATCAAGAAGACCCCAAAGAGACACATCTTGTTGTTGTGAAAAGAATTTTCAGATATTTGAAAGGAACAACGGAATATGGATTATGGTATGAAAAATTAGATGATTTTATTTTACAGGATTATACTAATGTTGATTGGGAAGGTAATGTGGATGACATAAAGAGTACTAGTGGTGGTGCATTTTTCCTTGGGAAAAGGTTGCTTTCTTGGTTGAGCAAGAAGGAGAACTGTATTGCTCAATCTATTGCTAAATCAGAGTATGTTGCTGCTACAATAAATTAGACACAAGTTGCTTGGATGAAAAAAATGTTGAAGGATATTGGAATAATTATTGAAGAACCAGTGTTTATCCATTGTGATAACACCAGCACAGTGAATATACTGAAGAATCTTGTAATGCATTCAAAGACTACACATATTTCTATTAAGTATCATCTCTTAAGGGAGAAGGTAGTAGAGAAGGAGATTAAAATGGAACACACTAGCACAAAGGAATAGATAACAGATATATTTACAAAACCTTTTCCAAAAGATACTTTTGAGTATCTCATAAGAATTCTTGGGGTCAGAGCCCTTCCTTGTGATAATTAATTGGTGTAGATATGCATTAGTCCAGTGGCTTTCAGAGCTATATCATTTTTTGGACTTGATGTATGGACTACTCCTCAGGAGGAGTGATCGAAGAAACACTAGAGAACATTTGGGTGATCTTGCACCTGGTTGTTTGACATGAAAACTTGAAAAAGCTTCAAATGAGTTATGGCACCCTTTTCCATTTCTGCCAAAGGGGGAAGGAATCTATGTGAAATCCCTACAATTTGGGGAGATTTGTGTTGAGGATATTGAGAAGATTGTATTGAGACGAGAACGTATTTTTGAGTTGATTTTGGGTTGATGGATTTTCCCATATGTTTCCATCAATGCCAAAGGGGGAGATTGTTGGATGATATAATTTTTGGGTATTGATCATGCTTTTGATATTCATGTTTGGTCACTGATGTCAACATATGTTTTTGTGGAGAGAACAGACTAGTTACTTGACTGGAAGAAGTGTACAAACACTATACAGATGTTTCAGAATGATCAAAGTTGGTTATATGAAGAAGGATGTGTTTTGACCTTATCCCTAAGGTCTCTTTGCTTTATGTTACATATTGAAGATGTTACAGTTGTTTCAGTGAAGACTATTTTTTGGATTGTAACTATGATGCTTGACAGAGAAGGTCTCTGTGTTTTGGGTATATCTTACTAGTGAAAATATTTTAGGTGATGCAAGCTTACTATAGGATAGAAGACATATTTTGGAATAATGGGTTTTGTTTGATTGAGGTGAGAATTCTTTTGATGTTAGCTATGGCATGTATTCTGGAGGAAACCTATTTGGTGGCCGACTTCAGACATATAGCATGTAATATGCATTATGAGTGTGGATTGCAGATCTAGGAGTATAACTAATGAATTATAAATTATGTTTACTTTTTATAGGTAATGTGTGTATCTTAGAAAGGGGTTATATAATTATCTGTATATTGGGAAAGCCTAATTGGCCAACCTAATTAACTATTTGTGTATTAGGAAAGCTTAATTGGCTGACCTAATGAATTATTGTAATAGGGTATATATGAGTGATCTTTTCTTTTGGAAAGATGTGGTAGGGGAAGATATTTAAAAGGAAGAGAAGTGAAAGATGTGAGGCTTGTTTGACTCTTGGATGTAGAGAAGAGTTTTTGATAAGAATATTTCATTGGAATTGACCAAGCAAAGATAGTTGCTATCAGATGGTTCACTAGATGGTATATGTTATATATACACTTGTTTGGATTATGAATCCTTGAGGGTGGCTTTAACCTTCTTTGGGAAGTGTTCCTGGGTAGTGATTCTACTACTTTTATTGACTCCTAACAAGGTCTATCTCCTAATAGAGATTGTGTATTGTAATGTTGTAATAAGCTCCTAATACGGCTAAATCTTTTAACAGAGATACTATACTCTTAGTACATTATTTGTGGGTGCTAATTCCCACCAAGGTTTTATCTTTAAAAAGGTTTCCTTGACAACAAGTATTGTGTTATTGTGTTGGCATTTATTGTGTTATCATTTTCATTATAGTTTTGGTTTATAAAGTTTAAAGTTTAATAAACTATATCACAACTGATTCACCCCCCCCTCTCATTTGTCTCGTGGACTGTTATTCCTAACAGAAATACCAAGTATGATGGATGCCAATAGAGGAGACATCTCACACAATGAATCCTCAAGGTGGAAAGGAGATAGGAGAGGGGTTGATGTAGAAGGAATCATGGCGGGTCACAACCAACATTGTGATGGGCTCAAGGAGTGAAAAATATCAACAAAGGGGTACCACTGCCACTAAAATAATTAATTATCAACCAAAAATAGAGAGGAGAAAGAACATTTCTTAGTAAAAATGTATATTTAGATGTTTGAGGAGAGTCATGGTATATGGTTAATGTTGTTGGTCAATAATATCCTAGTGGTCATTGGCTTGGATGCTTTGAGAGGTCAAGTGAGTTGAATAAGTGGTTGGTCTATGTGGGGAGACGATCAATGAAATTAAACCTTCCAACTTGCTTCTTTGCTGGTGTGAATTTGATGCTTACAAAGGGAATGCCCAATTCTCAAATTCTTCACCAGAGCTAGAAACTGTAGTATCTTATCTAGAAACTAGTGTAGCCTAGGTTGAAGAAGAGGGACGATGTGGAGAGGGTGCACATGGAAGGATAAAGAGTTTGAACAAGAGGAGATAAATCCAAAGTGATGAGCAGAAGGAATGTGAATTGTAAGAGAGGAGACAGAATAGGAAGAGGAACCAAGAGGAACCAAGATGAATCATTATTAGATTCTTCTTGTATCTTTTACATAAGATAATTCCTTTGGTTCCTAGAAAGTTCAAGTTGTTCCTAAAGATTCTTTATGAAACCCTCAGCTCTTCTTACTTTAAATTTCAATTCATCATTATCATATTTTTCCTTATCAAGGTCTTCAAGTGTTGCTTCACTTTTTTCTTTAAAACTACTTGAATCCATCTGGATCTCCCTCAAGTTGTTAGGCTTTCTCTCCAAGGTCCACACGCTATAATACACATTGTTAGGATTAATTAATATTGAGAGGGGGTAGAATCAATATTAAAACACTTTAATTTAAATTTTAACAAATTAAAGCTTAACCATGCAATTACCGAAATAAGAAGAACATACACATTAGGTAAACAACATCATTTGTTCATGAGGAAACCCTGACCAAGAGAAAACCCCAGTGGGGATTATACCCACAAATGATGCACTAAGAGTATCATGTCCCTCTTGGGAGCTCAATATTACATTCAGTACATATCCATGTTAAAGGATAGAAACCCTAATAGGGGTATACAATGAGCTCACTTCTCTTATAATGCAAAACTATCAATTACAATGATTTATCAAAAATATAAACTTTACAATCATCTTATATGCTCAAGTAGTCACAGTTATAGCTCTCAATATCCTCTGTTGGATTCTGACATCACAATGCATCTATATGTTCCACACACCACTTCGCATCTCAAAAAATATTCATATATATACTTGATCTCATAATCTTTCCAGTTGGCTCACAATTACATCAAAAAATGTGTCCAACACTTAATCAATTAAAAAATAAATAGTCAACAATCATACATCAAAAACATTAGGGTAGGAACCAAACCAAATCCAAAGTAGCACTTCTAGATTCCACATTATACTCCCTTAAACATCGTGACCACTCATCTGCCAGGTTTCATTGTTGCACTATCTTCGCATAACTTCAACAAGTTACATAACTCTTTCTAGTCAACTCCAAAACACAAGCGGCCTTAACTAAAGGTCTAATACATCCCATAGTACACTCCTCTAAGCTCGCATAAATTATTTCTTACATACTATGCTTGCTAGGAAAAATTGTACACTGTCAACTGCATCCTGGACTAGTCATTTTTACAAATAGAATCTCCAAAACTGGATTACACTCCAAGCGACCATGCCAATAATTAGTGTTTCCATAAATGAAAACCTCTAATCTATACTCATCAAGTCACTTGACAACAATCTCCCCCTTTGGCATTGATGGAAACACTTAGTGAAAAATGACTAACTGTCAAATGCTAAACTACTAACATCACTTATACTTATAACTCCCCCATCACTTATTACTATTGTCCACATTTTTCACACTACACTTATTACTCCCCATTTGAGATTAATGGAAAAGGTATACTAAAAGAATATATCTATATACATATCAAAATTATAGGGTTTCTCACCAAAAACTCATGCCATATGTAGAATATCTTGAAAATATGTTTCCAAGATTTTTAAGTCTATTTCCCATGTCTTCTTTAATGTCTGACCAACATGAATAAGGCCATTTAAAGAAAAATATAATATCTCAAAAGATTTCAGTTCTGTAGGTAGAGCTTCATCAAGGGACTTCTTCACTTTATCCATGTCCCCAAGATGTCTCTCAAGAATTGATATTTTAGGAGTAAGGATACTCCTTAACATATAAAATATCCCCAACACTCTTGACTTCTCAGTTTTGAGTGCACTAATTTTGTCCAATAGCCTGGACACTTCCTTATCCATCTCAGAAATAGATTGTGAGGAGGACTCAAAATTATTTTCTAATTCATCCAACGTCTTCTCATCATTATCAATTGTGTCCACAAAATTTTGTACATGCCTTTAAGGGTTTATGCAGTAGTTATACATCTTCTTTCCTTTTTTGATGCAAGACCTTATAAGAGAGATAATGGTATCTAATATACTAATATCCTATTTCACTGACTACCATATCTCCTCCAACTTATTTTCCATGTACTCTCTCTTAATTTTTATGTCTAAAGCCTTCTCCACAGAAGTAAAGTGAGCATCAAATTCATCAAGGACTTTGTTCATATTGTCCACTGTATCATTTCCCTGAAAAGTGAAAGGTAAGGGTAGAATGTTGTTTATTCAATCTATAGCCTTGTCCAATACCTTTGTATTTGTCTTTGTCCTTTGTTCTCATTTCTCCTTAGCCTTAGGAAAGGCTACATATGAAAACTTCATCAATTCATCCTCATTCATGCCATCAACATCAGTTTTCATAGGTCTATCATTGCTTTCCAACTATAGAGTTGAAGAGATGGGAATTGATACATTAGTTTCTTGTTTAGCTTCTTCCTCAGTCTCGGCTTCTTTTTCTCAACCATACTCCTTTTGAGTTCTTCTTTAGTGTCTTGATCTTTTACCTCAATATCTCCTTTCATTTCTTCCCCATTCAATGGGCCAAGATGTAGGTATAGGAAAGATTACTGAGAGGGGGGTGAAGCATTAATCTCCAACGTAACATTAAAACTCAATCCCAAATCTTATTCAAAAAGAATTACTGACTACAACTTAGTTAACCTATAATAGTATTATCAGTTACCATAACATTAAACATCCATGCAACATAAAGGAAAAATTTATACAATATTACCACCAGTTTTTATCTCGTGAAAAAACACATTAGGGGAAAAATTAGGGTGTGATATCAGTTCCCACAAATAGTTGTACTCTTCTGAAATACGCCTGATAAAGAGCTTTCCCGGTTAAGGGTTATAAAAGCATTGTTAAATTCTACCTAGTTATGGTATTTACCTAGAGACCTATTAAATTCTTATACCCTGTTAGGAGTAACCTAATTAGAGTATTTTAGACACTCTTTCAAGAATTCCACCCTATCAAAGGAATTACAATAGACATGTTAGGGTCACCCGATAAGGGATTGTACTGTCACAATTGTTAGAAAGTAACATATAAAATGGTCTATAGTTTTTCACTAATGCTTTTATATCAGATCCAATAAATTTCCTTAAGTTTTAACACAATAACATATCATTCCAATCCTCTTGTCCAAATATGTATCATCTTCTATGATCGCAACAATCCTTCTCTGATTAGCTCTTCTGTTCTACCGATATCTTGTCTTCTTCTTCGTCATGATACCAAACTTCTTATTTTATCTTCCTTAAGTAAATAATATTTAATCATCAAAACCTAAACCTATATCCAATTATCACAACTTCATCATATTATTAAACCATTTTCCTATTCTTCCTCCTTGTCATTTGTGTCATGATTTTCCCTTTTAACCTATAGTTTTCGAATGTTGATAGCTAGCCTCCTTATGCCAATAAGACTTCCTTCATACTGATAGTTAATACTTTTCTTATTTAACATAAATGGAAAACTATATAACTGATCTAACCTTTTCATCATCCACTTAACTTCCTTATCAACTAGAGCAGTTATGCCAACAATCGCCCCCTTTGGCATTGATGGAAAACTTCTATTGATACATCATCTATGTTCCTTTCTTTGTACTGATCTTTAAGTTATGTCAATTTTTCTTCATCTCTCTAATTTCTCTTTACTCTCCCTTCTTTGTATCATTTACTCTTTATTCTCCTGTTATTTACTCTATTTTCTTTATTATCACCCTTTGACAACAATGCCAAAGGCAATCAACCTCACTATACTAAATTCTGATTTTTTATATGTTCTATTCTATTTTCTTTCCTTTCACTTGCCTAGACTGCTCCCCAATAGAGTATTTTTCATGTACATCAATTTATACTTAAGATATTTCTTTTTTTAGCTAATTGTTGATAGGGGTAGGACCCCTAGTTTACCTCTTAGATATTCAAAGCTCTCCTTAGGTAGTGGTTTAATGAATATATCAGAAAAAATTTCCTTTGTAGTAATGTACTCCAATATTACCTCTTTTTCTTGTACCTTCTCCCTTAGAAAATGATATTTTATAGCTATATGTTTGGTCTTTGAATGCATTATCGAGTTCTTTGATATATTAATGGCACTTGTATTGTCACAATGTATAACAACAGGCTCTTCAAATTTCTCATGTATTCCTTCTAATATTTGTTTTATCCATAACACATGATGAAATTAATGGAAGCGACAGCATACTATGCTTTAGTTGTAGATTTTGAAATACAATTCTGCTTCTTGCTTTCCCATGACACTAATCTTCTTCCCAAATAAAAAGTTCCTCCACTTGTCCTTTTCTTGTCACCAGTATTTCCAGCCCATTATGCATCTATATATGCTTCAAGATTAAAATCTCCTTTCCTTTCATACCATAATCCATAAGCTTTTGTTCCTTTTAGATATATGAATATCCTTTTAACTACAATCATATGTGAATCCTTAGGATTAGATGAGAATCTAGTAACTATTCCAATTGCATGTGCAATATCAGGTCTGTTCTGAACAACATACCATAGTTTTCCAATCATTGATTTGTATAATTTTTCTTTAACATCTTTGTAATCATCTTCTTTTGATAATTTACAACTATTTACCATAAGTGTACCGACAGGTCTTGAATCTTCCATTCCAAAAGTTTTCAATATCTTCTTAATATATTTAAACTAATTTATGTAAATACATTTTGACATTTGTTGTACTTGTAAACCAATGAAGAATTTTATTCCTCCAATCATAGAGATCTCAAATTCTTTCCTCACTTCTTTAGAAAAATATTTACTAAGCAAATCATTTCCTCCAAAAATTATATCATCAACAAATATTTCAGCAATCAAAACTTTGTCCTCACTTTCAGTTTTCAAATGCACATTAATTTTATCATTTGTTCTTTCAAATCCAATATTAACTAGATAAGAATGTAGTCTTTAATATCATGCTCTGGGTGCTTGCTTCAAACCATATAAAGCTTTATGCAATCTGCAAACCAAATCCTTACCTTGTTTATCAAAAAATCCTTGAGGTTATTTAATATATACTTCTTCTAATATTCCATTCAGAAATGTCATTTTAACATCCATTCGATAAACTTTAAATCCCTTATATGTTTTGTAAGCTAGAAATATTCTAACTCCTTCCAATCTAGCAAAAGGTGCAAAAGTCTCTCCATAATCTATTCCTTCTTCATGTGCATAACCTTTGCAAACCAATCTTACTTTATTTCTTATTACTTCACCATTCTCATTAAGTTTGTTCATGAAAACCCATTTAGTTCCTATAACATTTTTATCTTTAAGCCTAGGAACTAACGACCATGTTTAATTCTTCTCAATTTCATAAATATCTTATTTCATTGCGTGTATCATGTCTTCATCTTTTCAGTGCATCTTTTACCAATCTTGGATTCATCTCTGATTGTAGACATATAATAACCTTGGCTTTTATTTGACTTCTGGTTAATAATCCATTAATCCTATCTTCAATTATATCCCTCGAGCTATGATTAATCCTTATATTTCTTGGTGTTACACGTTCCATAGTTTGAATTCATTCATTTATGTTACGTGTTCCACCTAGAGGTGTTGTTATCGGTTGGGTGTTATCGGTGCATGTACTTGCTTGTTCTGTTTCAAAATTTTTAGGTTCAAATTAAATCAATACACCTTATCCTTCTAGTTTCTTTTCATTCTTCTCTTCATTTTATTCTAAAAATTCATCAATCTTCACATTTGCACTTTCAATTATCTTATGTGTCCTTTTATTCAAACACTTGAAAGCTTTACTTTTAGTAGAGTATCCTAGAAATGTTCCTTCATCACTTTTACTATCAAACTTTCCATTTATATCATCTTTATTAATTTGACATTTTCTTCCAAATATTGTGAAATAACTAACATTAGGTGTTCGACCATACCAGATTTCATAAGGTGTATTGTTTGCTCCTTTCTAGAGTTGTCCCCGATTCAGTGTGTATACAACAATGCTAACAACTTCTCTCTAGAATTTATGTGTAACTCCTTTTTGATTTAATAGTGTACTGACGCATTCTACAATAGATCTGTTTCTTCTTTCTGCAATTCCAATCTGTTGAGGCACTCTTGGTTCAATCAAATGTCTCTTGATTCCATGTTCTTCACAATACTCATTAAATTTATTTGAAGTAAATTCACCACCTTTGTCTGATCTAAGACATTCCAATTTTTTCCAGTTTCATTTTAAAACCTAGATTTATAAATTTTAAACATATGAAAAGCGTTTGATTTAACTTTTAAAAACATTACCGATATCATCCTTGAGTAGTCATTGAAAAACAATATAAATTATTTATCTCCATGATATCTTTATGTACTTATAGGTCCACATAAATCTATGTGTACTAAGTCTAAGATATTTCTATATAGTAGAGCTTTCTTGAGAAACTTGAACTAGTCATCTTACCTAACTTACATTCTTTACATACTGCATTTTCTGGCTTATTCATTATTGGTATATACCTCTAACACTTTTCTTCTTGCTAACCTTTACCAAATTATCAAATTTCACATGATACAATCTCTTATGCCATAACCATCTTTCTTCTATTTTAGAAAATTGAACAGTGAGCAATTGTACCAATTGTAGTATTCAGTTTGAAAAGATTACCTTTTCTTTGTTTACCAGTACCAATCATTTTTCCAGTCTTCTCAAATATTTTTCATTTTATATTACTAAACTCAATAATTTTATATTACTAAACTCAAATTTGAATCATTTTTTATTCAACTGAGATACACTTAACAAACTATATTTCAATCCGTCATCCCAATAAAAATCATCACAAGTGATATCATCAATTAAATAAATAGTACCTTTACCTCTGATCATGCAGGGAGAACCATTTCCAAATGTAATTATACCTCCATCACATTTTTACATGGTTATGAATATATCCTTATCTCCAGTCATATGGTGTTTATAGCCACTATCAATGATCCAATCATTATTATAGTTTGCACTTAAGATCAAAGCTTTCCCTTCACTGAATTCAGTATTGTTGGTAGAGGATCTTCTTTTATAGCAACAAACACTATTTCCTCATCATTATGATCTCCATCATTGTTACATTCATTTTCTTATTCTTCAACGATATAGCATAGATTCTTTCTCTTCTATGTGAAATCTTTTTACTTCTTGTATTTGTCTTTCTTTTCTCCATCATATTCTTTTTTTGGTTTGTTAGGACATTTATCTGCAAAGTGACCGATTTGTCTACAATTCTAGAATGAAATAGGCCTTTTTCCTTTGTTTCTTCCTTTACATTTAGAAAAACTCCTAGAAATAAAAGCTTTGAGTTCTTTCAACTCTTTCTCCTCAACTGCTAATCCTTCATATTTGTTAGAGTCATAAACAACACTCTTTCCTTTTCTAGATGATCCAACATTAGCTCTAGCTTGAAATGAAACATCACTAGTAGGTTGGCTATTATCAAAATTACTTAATTCAAATGTTGTAAGCCTACCAATAAGTGAATCAATTTTGATCTTACTTTTATCAATTATCCTTAGCTCTTGTATAGAATAAACTCTAATAGCATACCTATGTGGAAGTGTTCTAAGCATTTACCTTACAACATCACTTTCTTCCATCTTTCCACTAGCTCCTTTAATGGATGTTACAATTTATTTTATCCTAGTTCCATATTGTACAATTGTTTCTTTTTCATGAATTTTCATTTCATCATATTTTCCTTTTAGTCCATCAACCATTTCTTATAAGACATGTTCGTATCCACCATCTACTTGTACCAGCTTATCCCAAATCTACTTGGCTAAAGGAATATAATGTATATCAACATACTCAGAGTTGTGTAAGGTGCTTGCAAGCTCTATCATCACAGAGTTATGAATTAGCTTCTCTTTCTTTTCTACTTCGGTGAGTATACCAGAATGTTGTGTATATTCATTGATGAGAAAACCCATTTCATTATTTGAGATTCTTGACAGATCTAATTTCATCCTACTTGCCCACATTCCAAATTCATATGCATTATTATTAAACTTAGGTTTGTCCTTCCTATACATCTTGAGATATTTTCCCTAAGAGGTTAAGCTCCCAAATCAGGAAACCAATACTTCGATACCAATTGTAGGTATAGGAAAGGTTACTAAGAGGGTGGTCTGAATCACTAATCTCCAAATTAACCTTAAAACTCAACCCCAAATATTCTCCAAATAGATTTACCGATTATATCTTAGTTAACCTATAAGAGTATTATCAGTTACCATAACATTAAACATCCATGCAACATAAAGTAAACATTCATAAAACATTAACACTAGTATTTATGTCATGGAAATCTGATTAGGAAAAAAAATACGATGTGAGATTAGTGCCCACAAATATTTTTAATCTTCTAAAATATGCTCGATAAAGAGCTTGCCTAGTTAAGGGTTACAAAATCACTATTAAATGCTACCCAGTTACGGGATTTACCTAGAGACCTATTAAAGTATTATGCCCTATTAGGAGTAACCTGGTTAGAGTACTTTAGAAACTCTTTCAATAATTCAACCCTGTTAAAGGATTTACAATAGACTTGTAAGGGTCACCTAATAAAGGATTTTACTGTCACAATTATTAGAGAGTAATAGATAAAATGATCTATAGTTTTTCACTAGTTCTACTATATCAGATCCAATAAAGTTCCTTAACACAACAACATACCATTCCAATCCTCTTGTCCAAATCTGTATCCTCTATTGTGATCATAACAATCCTTCTCTTATTATCTCTTTTATTCTACTGATATCATGTCTTATTCTTCATCACAATACCAAACTTATTCTTGTCTCTTCCTTAAATAAATAATCTTTAATCATGAAAACCTAAACCTAGATCCAATGATCATAACTTCATCATCTTATTAAACTATTTTCCTAGTCTTCCTCCTTGTTCATTGTGTTGTGATTTTCCGTTTTTAACTGATAGTTGTTGGATGTCGATAGCTAACCTCCTTATGCCGATATGACTTCCTTCATACTAATAGTTAATACTTTTCTTATTTGACATCAATGACAAAATATATAATTGATCTAACCTTTTCATCATCCATTGAACTTCTTTATCAACTAGAGCAATTATGCCAATAATATTTCCATATCCCAACACAATATTGACAGTATGATGTGCTTTATTGTCATTAGCTTTAGTAACTGTATCAATATTCCCTTGAAAAGGGTCACCAATATCCTGCGAAGTGTCCAATGGCACATGCACATCAGCAACAAATAAATTTGGTTTCTTAACAATACTAAAAAACTTATTACTGTCATCATCATCCTTACATGAGTCAATGTGTACATTTCTAGATTTAGAGGACTCTCCTCTTAGAATATTTTTTGTCTTAGTACGCTTTAGATTAGGAGGAAAAAGGATTTCTATTTCAGTTTCCATGAACACCTTATAAATAACCTTGTGGGTTTCTTCTATTACTTCATCATACTTTCTCCCCATAATTTTTATCATTCTTGATTTTACTCTCAGCAGGGGCTTAATGGGCTTCATTATTCTCTCATGCTCATAAAATGAAACAACAAGTCATGTATTTTATATGGCTTTTATCCTTATCTAATCATCTTATTTAAGTGTTAATTGTTTCCTTACTTACAATTTGTCATATAAGTCCTTAGGAATACTACCTTCTATTTCAAGTAGATTATTTCTAAACATTAGCATGTGATTAATGACAATGTCTTCAATAAGAATTCCATCATTATCATTGTACCTATCATAGTATTTGGGTAATTGATTTAGCTTTCCTTGATCAACTATTATTTATTCCAACATCCTTAGATCGAGTTTCCAAAGTTGTCTCTCAGCTAGTTTATCTGTTTTCTCCTCTATTTTCTTCTCTTCAAATTTCTTTTCTTCTTTCTGCTCTTGCTTCTTCTCTTCTTCTTTCTTCTCTACACTAGTCCTATGTCTTTGAGGAGGTGAATTGTTTTTAGAGGACCTTTTCCTTCTCATAGGAATTTCCTCTCCCTTCAATGTCTTAGTCATGCTTGTTCTCTGCGATGTCCTCTTAGGTGGGTAGGACTGGTATCAGGTACATTGACCACAATAGGAGGTGAAACAATAACCTTTATAGTTTCATGAGGTGGAAGGGCTGAAGGAGTAGTGCTCGCCAATCCAGATGCTCCTTGTGTCTAATGAACTACAACTGATTGAATGTTTGAATTCATTTGTTGATATTCAACCAAGTTGCAGAAGTGATGATAAACATTATCAGTTAATGTATTTTCATTGATGTCAACATATTTCAATATTATTACGGTGGATTTTTTTTTTGTGAATTGGAGATCTGGAAATAACAATGTTTATGTGGTCAGAAAATGAAGAGTTTTGTATACACCGAGAGATAGTGGACACCAAGCAAAACATAGTGTATACCGAGCACAGTGGTAACCGAGCTAGAGATTACTGACACAACACAGTTAATACTAAAACCAAGTAGTTAATTCAAATTGAGGCCAACAAGGATGTTGAGCTAGAAATTGATGATTTTGAGGTAAAAGATAAAGTTTTTTATTTGATCAAACGGTCATGAAAATTCAATGAAGAATCGGATGACAAATATTGAAACTTGTTTTTAACACAACTATCGAGGATGGATCAAGTGGGAAAATGAATGATGGAGATTAAGTGGTAAGATCTAAAGGATTGAAATTAAATAAGATATGATGTCTATATAAGAGACAAGAGATTCATTTTGATTCACACCTGATGTGCATACATGTGATTTTATGCATGACTGATCAAACTCGTTAAAGACAGAACCAAGCATTTTTTCAAAAACCGAGTGACAAAGGAAAGAGAAGAACAAGTATGAAGTATGAGATGAACTAAAGAAGTAAAAATTGATCAGAGGTATTATGTACTTAGAATAGATCTGAAAATCTGCAAAATAGAGTTGTATTTGAATCAGATCACTACTGTATCAATTTAACCATTGTTAGAGACAAATCTCTTAACCGAGTAGGACAGTGAAGTCTTTATTATAACATTCAGATAATGTTGAGTGTTTTCTTGTTGACCCCATAGTGAATGTATGATCAAGAGAGAATTGTTAGTTTTAAATCCTCTAACCAGGTCACATTTAACAGTGTGCATTGTAACCTTTAACAGGGTTGGCTCTTCACCGAGCTCACTTCAGAAGAGTGAAAATATTTTGGGTTATCGGTCCCAAGTGGTTTTTCCCTTAGCAGGGTTTCAATGTTAAAAATCTATGTATCAATGTGCATGAATGTTGTGGATTGTTATTTTACTTTACACTTTATTTTATTGACCTATATCGGTAATCATAGTATTAATTTACTGATACTTGGTAAACACTATTAATGAAAGTTTGAGATTACAGAATACATTTTCACCTAGCTGAATTATATGATTGAATTTATTTTGGTATACATCTGGAGAAATTTGGGACTGTAGGATAATTTATGAGGAAATTGATTCTAACTGATTCACCCCCTTCTCAATTATTCTAACAATTGGTATTAGAGCATACAATGCCTAGAGGAAAGTTTTGAAGGGATTAAGCTAAAGATCACAAGATGTAAAACAAAGACGCACCTAAGCTGAACAAGGATAACTTCTCGACATGACAAATCAAAATGAGACTATACCTATCAAGAATTGGAGACAACATTGTAGATTATCTAGACAATGAATTCATCCTACCTTTTGGACCTTTTAGTGTTAATCAAATGAAAGAGAAACATGAACTTAACCTTATCATGGTGGAGACTGCTTCTTCACTTACATATGCATAATTTGAGGACATAAAGACATGTACAACTTCCAAGAAGATGTGGGATCAACTTTCACTAGTTTATGAGGAGATGCAAATGTACTGAGAGCCAAAGTTGAAAGTATTCGTGGAAAGTTTTATGACATGCAAATGAAAGAAGGAGAGAACATAACATAGTACAGTACCTGACTTAAAGAATTTGTGAATGTTATCAAGGATCTGGTGGAACCATTGATGAAGACACTATTGTGAGTAAGATTATTAGAACTCTATTGCCTATTTATTCTATAATAGTCTTTGCAATACATGAAATGAGATTTGCACCTGGAAATAACATTATTGTTGATAGTCTTGTTGGAAGATTGATTTCTTTTGAGTTGAATAACTTTGACAACAGTATTGTACCATCTATGGAGTCTACATTTGATGAAGGGTGCTTCCCTTAATACCACAAACACATAACAGAAACAAAGAAGCAACAACAATTTGCAAGAACAGAAAATGGGCTTCTTATTATCTCCACAAATGTGAAATTACAAACTTTCAGAATTACAATATGCAAAGCCACATGGGCATTCCCCTTACAATGTTCTGTAGGACAAAGCCTCGAATTATTACCCAGATCTACCCAGGACTGCCCGAACTGCCTAAGACAACACTACGGGCCTTCTTTATATAGGCAATTTCCACCGCCCGAGAAGGTTCCAGAAATTTAGCCCTTAGGGCTGACCAAACTTAGAATTATTTTATTTTTCAATTTAGTACATCAAAGTCGGCTCAAAATAACTTTTGAAACACGAACAAAAATTTTGAAAGAAAATTATTTTCTGCTATTTCAGGTGGCCCAACTTTTGGAGACCATAAGTCATCACTAGTTGACCCAATTGACTATTATAACCCCATTTCAGAAATGCCATGAAGCGTTCTACAACCATTTAATTAAGCAAGCTTCATTCAACCCAAGTTTCGACCTCATCCGGGGCCTCTAAAGCCTTCAAACTGAGCTCAAAGTTTCTGTACCCTGTTTTCAATACCGAAAATTTTCAATATCTTCAAAACTAGACCTGGTCTTGCCATGAAACTTTACTGGTAGGCTGATATGACTGAGATGAACCTCCACATGCAAAATCAGAACATTCTAAGATTGTATGACCAACTTACTAAAAATAGCAAGTTTCCCTAAAGAGCAGCTCTGCACAAGGTAGCCCTTATTGAAAAGAAAATAGAAATATTTTTGGGTGATGCAAGATTGCCCTTACACCCAGGATGCTCCTGCATCAGACACCCGGGGTAATTTGAGAAGTGAC
>MU227026.1:2714619-2743931 GCA_018584345.1 Thuja plicata
TCTGGATTCAAAACTTCAACTTCTTCTTGATCATCATTTCCTTCTTCGACTTCATCCTCACTTTTGTTTCTAACATTAAGATTCATTCCTCTGCGAATCTCTTCTTGCAATGCTCGCACTTGTCTCTAGAGCTCTCTAAGCTCAGGTGTCACAACGCCAGCTCTTCTGCCATGTTCCCTTCATGGAGGCATTTTCGTGATGTGCGTTGAAACCCTAACCACGGTCCTGGTACAAACTGCCTCACAGTCAGCGATCTATTTACACACTCAGGAACTTCTCGCTCTGATACCACTTGATGAAGGGTGCTTCCCTTAATACCACAAACACATAACAGAAACAGAGAAGCAACAACAATTTGCAAGAATAGAAAATGGGCTTCTTATTATCTCCACAAATGTGGAATTACAAACTTTCAGAATTACAATATGCAAAGCCACATGGGCATTCCCCTTACAATGTTCTGTAGGATAAAGCCTCGAATTATTACCCAGATCTACCCAAGACTGCCCGAACTGCCTAAGACAACACTACGAGCCTTCTTTATATAGGCAATTTCCACTGCCCGAGAAGGTTCCAGAAATTTAGCCCTTAGGGCCGACCAAACTTAGAATTATTTTATTTTTCAATTTAGTACATCAAAGTCGGCTGAAAATAACTTTTGAAACCCGAACAAAAATTTTGAAAGAAAATTATTTTCTGCTATTTCAGGTGGCCCAACTTCCGGAGACCATAAGTCATCACTAGTTGACTCGATTGACTATTATAACCCCATTTCATAAATGCCACAAAGCGCTCTACAACAATTAAATCAAGCAAGCTTCATTCAGCCCAAGTTTTGACCTCATCTGGGGCCTCTAAAGCCTTCAAAATTGAGCTCGAAGTTTCTGTACCCTGTTTTCAATATCGAAAATCTTCAATATCTTCAAAACTAGACCTGATCTAGCCATGAAACTTTACTAGCAGGCTGATATGACTGAGATGAACCTCCACATGCAAAATCAGAACATTCTGAGATCGTATGAGCAACTTACTAAAAATAGAAAGTTTCCCTAAATAGAAGCTCTGCACAAGGTAGCCCTTATTGAAAAGAAAACAGAAATATTTTTGGGTGATGCAAGATTGCCCTTACACCCAGGATGCTCCTGCATCAACATTTATGTCTACTTTGAAAATTGGTAATTCTAGTAGCAAACACATAATTAGAATTAATGGTGACAGTGATAGTGATGACAAGGAACTTGATGAACTTGAAGCTTTAATGGTTAGAAGATTGCATAGAGGTAAAGGAAGATACAAAGGTAAACTACCTTTGATATGTTTTAACTGTAAAGAGATTGGCCTTGCTGCAAGATGCCCTAACAAAAACAATGATGATAGAAATGATATATCCAATGCCAGAAAGGATGACAGAGACTACTAAAGAAACTGAAAGTATAACAGAAGAGATAATCGAGACTATAAAGTTAAAGGTAAGAAATCTTGTTACATTGCTGAAGATAAAGTTAATGATAGTAGTTATGATAGTAATAAAGATATTGAGACAGTGTTTGTTGCCTTGAAAGATGATTCAGATGAAGATGAAAGGTATGTAGAAACAACACTTATTTATAAAGTTAGTAAACATGACATTTGGGTTATTGATAGTGGCTATACACATCACATGACTAGTGATAAAGGAAAATATGAATTTCTTGAACATTTTGATGGAGGATCAGTAAGAATGAGAAATGACACACCCTGTCAAGTAAAAGGAAAAGGTACTATTATGGTGAACAATCAATTCAAATGTGAAAATGATTATTGGGTAAAAGGACTTAATTACAATCTATTGAGTGTTTCACAGTTGAATAACATAGGTCACCAAGTTGCATTTGAAAATAGAAAAGCAAGAATCTATGATGGAAAAGGAAAATTGATCAACACTGGTGAACAATCTAAAGGTAACCTATTCTATCTTGACAATGCCGAAACTACTTTCTTATTGGCAAAGAATGAAGATATATGGTTATGGAATAAAAGAATTTTTCATGTAAATTTTGACATCATGGTTAAGATTAGTAGAAAAAGAAAAGTTAGAGGCTTACCGAGCTTAACTAAACCAGACTATGTAATGTGCAAAAATTCTCAAATGGGTAAGATGTCAAAGTCTAGTTTCAAGAGAAAGAATTTTTCATCTAATGATATTTTGGAGTTAGTTAATATAGACCTATGTGGACCAATGAGAACAAAGATTTATTATGGGGACAAATATTTAATTTTATTTGTTCATGACTACCCTAGGATGATGACTGTCATGTTCCTAAAAAAAAATCTAAGGCATTTAAGATGTTTATGTGGTATAAATCTAAAGTGGAAAAATAAACTGGTAGAGATCTAAAGTGTTTGAGATCTGATAGAGGAGGTGAATTTATTTCTGATGAGTTCACTAACTTTTGTAATGAGTATGGAATTAAGAGACATGTTTCTGCATCGAGAACACCACAGTAAAATAGAATTGTTGAAAGGAGAAACAGATCAATTTTTTATTTTGCCAGAACATTGATGATTAAGAAAGGAGTTGCACAAACATACAGGAGAGAAGTAGTCAGCAAATCTGTTTACACACTGAACTAAGTACAACTGAAGAAAGATTCAAACAAAACACCTTATGAGCTATGGTATGGGTATATACCGAATGTAAGTTATTTTAGAATATTTGGTAGTCAGTGTTATATTCTGAAAGATAAGAGAAATCATAAATTTGATTTGAAAAGTGATGAGGGAATATTTATTGGATATTCTACTAAGAGTAAAGATTACAAATTTTTGAACAAGACAACTAACCAAATCATTGAGGGTGAAAATGTAAAAGTTAATGAATTTGCTGAGAAGAATGATAAGGACAGCATGAAAGAACCTGAAGATTATAGTAAATTTGTTTATTGGGAAGAACCTAATACTATACCGACACAAATTCCTAATGTTACCATGCAACAAGGTAACGTCACCGGGCAACAGGTAGCACAGACCGAGAATTAGGAAAATGTTGAAACTGAAGATCATGAACTAGAGGACAATGAACATACAGAAGAATGTAATGAAGAACCAAGAGTTGAACATGTACTTGCTAAATATGTGAGAAGACATCAATCATCCACGGGATTAGATTATTGGAGATAAAAGAGCAGGCATGATGACAAGAAGTAAGTTTAGAGATGACACTTGTTTAATTTGTGAATTTGAGCCTAAGAATGTTAGAGATGCATCAAAAAATGAGGAATGGATTAATGCCATGAATGAGGAAATAGAGAAAATGCAAAAAATAAGACATGGACATTAGTACCGAGACTGAGAGATAAAAATGTCTTTGGCACCAAATGGATTTTCAGAAACAAACTAAATGAAGATGGGAATGTAACTAGAAATAAAGCAAGATTAGTTTGCAAAGGGTATGCACAAGAAGAAGGAATTGACTATGGAGAAACTTTTGCACCCATTGCTAGACTTGAAGTAGAAAAAATGATACTTGCATATGCTGCATATAAAGGATTCAAGGTACATCAGATGGATGTGAAGTCTTCATTTTTTAATGGAGTACTGGAACAAGAGGTATATATTGAACAACCTGAGGGATTTGTTGATCCTGATCAGACACACATGGTATGTAAGTTACAAAAAGATTTATATGGACTGAAACAAGCACCGAGAGCATGGTATGAAATATTTCATTCTTATCTTATAAGTATTGGATTTATTAGAACAAGTGAAAATAGAAATTTTTATTTAAAAGGAGGAAATGATGATAAAACTCTTATTGCTGAAATATTTATCGATGTTATTATATTTGGGGGTAATGATAATCTATGCACTTCATTTGCTGATGACATGAGAAAAGAATTTGAGATGTCAATGTTTGGAGAGATAAAAAAATTTCTAGGATTATAGATTTTACAACAGGCTAAAGGTATCTACATTACTCAATCAAAATACATCAAGGAAGTAATAAAGACATTTAAAATGGAAGAATCAAAACCAGTCAAAACACCTATGGTGACAGGATTCAAACTCACAAAAGAAGACAAGACACCTGAGGTAAATTAGATTTTGTACAAATCTATGATTGGTAAATTAATGTATGTTGTACACACAAGACTTGATATTGCAAATGCAGTTGGAATAGTTGCAAGATTTTATGCTAACCCAAGAGAATCACATATGACCGTTGTAAAAAATAATTTTTAGATATTTAAAGAATACTGAGGATTATGGACTATGGTATAAAAAAGAAGGAAAGTTAGAATTGAAAGTTTATACTGATGTTGATTGGGCTGGGAACATAAATGATGGAAAAAGCACTACTGTCAGAGCATTTTTTATTAGAGAAAGACTAGTTACTTGGATAAGAAAGAAGAAAAGATGCATATCTTGGTCAACTGCAAAAGAAGAGTATGTTTTCACTACTTCAAATTGTTCAAACAAAGCATGGATAAAATAAAAGTTGAAAGGAATGAATGAAGAGATCACTGATCCAGTGATAATTTACTATGACAATACAAGTGCTATAAATATTTTGAAGAATCCTATGATGCATGCAAAGAAAAAGAACATATCTATAAAATATCACTACTTGAGGGAACAAGTACAAGATAAACAAGTAATACTATAATATGTATAATCAAAAGAACAATTTGCTGACATATTCACAAAGCCATTACCGAAGGATACATTTGAGTACTTAAGAGGTAGACTAGGAGTTCATCCCTTGTCTATTGGTAACTAAGCTGATTAGGAGGTTGCATAAACCTACATGAAATAAGAATATCAATCATGTTGATGCAAAGATGAACTGGACTGACACAGAGATATCAATACACTGAAAGGTACTTACTACACCGAAAATCAGAGATATTTTATTTGGCTACTGAAGAGATGCATATTTATTTTTGCAATTGTTGTCAAAGGGAAAGAGTTGATCGATGAAATGTAAAGGGAGAGAATCTATCTACTAAAGGGAGAGACATATCTAATCTATAGAGAAATTCAAGAATAGAAAAGCAAAACTGCAGGGAGAGTCTACATGTTGATTTTTAATACTGACAGTTTATATTCAAGCTAGGGAGAGCTACAGAATTTTTGCAGTTGTAGAAAAGAAGTTTGGTATTTTGTTGTATGGCATTTTATTGCATATTTCATATTGTGTTTCCATAAATGCCAAAGGGAGAGATTGATGAACTACAAAAAATTGAATGTTTGAAGTCATTTTTTGATATTCAACTGAGTTGCAAAAGTGATGATAAACATTATCAACTAATGTATTATCATTGATGTCAACTTATTTGATTATTATTATGGTGGAAAACATTTTTTTTGAATTGGATATCTAGAATAAACAATTTTTATGTGGTCAAAAAATGAAGAGTTATGTATACACCGAGAGACAATGGACACCAAGTAAAACATAGTGTATATCGAGCATAGTGATAAATGAGCTAGGGATTTTTGACACAACACAGTTAATACTAAGACCAAGAAGTTAATTCAAATTGAGGCTGACTAGGAAGTTGAGCTGGCAATTGTTGATTTCGAGGTAAAAGATAAAGTTTGTTATTTGATCAAACAGTCACAAAAAATCAATGAAGAATCGAACGACAAAGATTGAAACGTGTTTTTAACACAACTACTAAGGATGGATCAAGTGGGAAAATGAATGATGGAGATTAAGAGGTAAGATATGGAGGATGGAAATTAAATGAGCTATGATGTCTATATAAGAGACAAGAGATTCATTTTGAATCACACCTAATGTGCATACATGTGAGTTTATGCATGACTGATTAAACTCATTAAAGACATAACTGAGCATTTTCTGCAAACATAACCAAGTGACAGAGGAAAGAGCAGAACAAGTATGAAGTATGAGATGAACTGAAGAAGTAAAAATTGATCAGAGGTATTATGTACTTAGAATAGATTTGAAAATCTGCAAAATAGAGTTTTATTTGAATCAGATCACTACTGTATCAATTTAACCATTGTTATAGACAAATCTCTTAACCAAGTAGGACAGTGAAGTCTTTATTATAACATTCAGAGAATGTTAAGTGTTTTCTTGTTGACCCCATAGTGAATGCATGGTCAAGAGAGAACTGTTAGTTTTAAATCCTCTAATCAGGTCATATTTAACAGTGTATATTATAACCTTTAATAGGGTTGGCTCTTCACTGAGCTCACTTCAGAAGAGTGAAAATATTTTGGGTTACCTGTCCCAGGTGGTTTTTTCCTTAGCAGGCTTTCCATGTTAAAAATCTATGTGTTAACATGCATGAATGTTGTGGATTGTTATTTTACTTTACACTTTATTTTATTGACCTAGATCGGTAATCACAGTATTAATTTACTGATACTTGGTAAACACTATTGATGAAATTTTGAGATTACAGAATACATTTTCACCGAGCTTATTTATATGATTGAATTTGTTTTGGTATACATCTGGAGAAATTTGGGACTGTAGGATAATTTTTGAGGAAACTGATTCTAACTGATTCACCCCCCCCNCTTCCCCCCCCCCCCCCCCCCTCAGTTATTCTAATAGTGTCATCTTCTTTCTGACCTCTTTCATATCATCTCTACAAATACATGTCTTCTCTGCAATATTATCTACCACTTTCTCAACTTTTCTTTTTATTGTTTTCCTAGTTTGTTCTTCTCTTATTTTAGTAGATTTTTCTTCATAGGTTCCCCATCTTTCTTTAGAAGAATCAATCTCAGAAGATAGAACATGTTCTAATTTAATAGTAAGAACCTCTTCATTAACCTCATAACTCATTAGGTAACTTCATTTCTTCCTTGGTTCAACTGCCTTGAAGCATACACAATCAATTTCAACCATTAAACATATTTTATCCTTGTATTTCTCAACTATTTCCTCAGCAATTCTCATTCTTTCATTGATTTGTCTTTGAATAATTTTAAACATTGAAAATATTTCACCATCAAACCCCATATATTATTTTTTCTTCTATAACTATTAGTTATTTGAATACCAGTTGGTTCACTATCTTTCCATGCCCTAGGGTGAATTCCAAGAAACTTGTGAACTATGTGAATATAGATATGTATCAGTAAAGATCCAAACATGAATGCTTTAGATTTGTCTCGCTTGATCTTCTTAACATTCTCTAGGAATTATTGTCTAAGTACTTTGCATAGGTTATATTTCACATTCTCCTTTGCCATTTTATAAGCCATCATGATAACTCCCATCAAAACTGAGTTAGGTTGGCTATTGTAATGAATTTTGTACCCCAAAATCATAGAAATAAATCTCACATCTTGCTGAAAGATTTCGGCAATAGTCATTTCCCTCTGGTCCCACTTAGAATGTGTTATGGTTTCAACTTGTTTCTTTGTATTTTTATTCGCAATAGGGATAATTCCAGTATTATCCAACCCAGTCACACCATGAATCAGTGTTCTAGATATCTTAACAGGTTTCTCACCTATCCATAGAAATTGATCATGAGCTCTGCTTAGAACAATCTTAATCCATTCTTCCCCATCAAACTTGTAGAGTTCCACCATTTTCATATTGCTCAGGTTCTATAAATGATCTAATTCATCCTTCCATGATCCATCATCCTTAATCATTTCTTTCATCTCCTTATAGATTTCAAAGTCTCCCAATGACACATACTTGTAGTGTATGTATGCCCGAATGTCCTCCACATGAATCACGTTGTAGGGTGTTTGCAAAATAACACCTTAAAGGTGATCTTTTATGGACTTGTAAGGGTGTTAATTGAACTTGTACCTTGGACTCTCACTAACATCAAATATCAATGGAGTATCCATAATAATCAAATCTCACAAAATATCAAAATACCTTTTTCTCGATGAGTTAGGGTATGCATTCATAAGCGATCATAGAAATTCTCTTGTTTCACTACTTTCTCCTCTGGTCTCCTCAAATTATGCTTGAATTATGATTAGAAATCTTTGAGGAACAATCATATACTTTTCTATGCACAAATTGAAACATTTCCTAATGAACTTATAATTCTACAATGATTCAGTAATCCATCTTTCTAGCGATCATCCAATATAGTGTGTATAACCAAGCGATCATGAATAGAGACTCCAAACCAATCAAATGTACTGCCCATAAGCTTGCATCATCTTATTCTGCACAAACAGGGGCTAGAGATTTTTATTATTTCTCCAAAGCTCCCTCTAAGGCCATGCTTGGCCATTTAGGATGATGTATCAACATCAGGCAAGGGTTCAGTAATATCTACTAAATCTTCATGAACCTTAGACTCACTCTATTCCTTCTCTTTTCATACTTTACCACTATCTTTTACAAAATGATTGTCAAATTCATTCATATATTCTGCCAAACTTTTTCCAACATCACCAAGATTTTTCTTCATAATAATAGGTGGTGGTCTTTTGTTGCTTGTAGGTCTATTATACCTGCAAAAACTTTCTATATGTCCTTGATTGTTACATTTATAGCATGTAGGGGATGATCTGTTTTGATTAACCTACAACATGCATTTTTTTGCGATGTGTCCAAAGTTGTTGCACTTGGAACATGTAATCTTAGTTTTTGTTTCTTCTCTAATGTAATCTTGTTTTGTGTAGGATTGATCAGGTTTTCTACATTCTGTCTTTTTGTGCCCATATTCACAGCAATTAAAATAATAACCATAAAAGGGCTTATAGGGTGTCTTACCTCTGCAATCCCTCTTCATGTGACCAATTGTGTTGCATCCAAAGCATCTTCCTCTGAAAGGTCCGATCTGCTCTCTAGGTTCCTCTTGTTATATAGGTTATTCCTATCCATTAGGTGTCTCAACTAATTTTCCTTCAGACTATCTCTCTTGATATTTTGAGCCTTCTTCTTTATCAAACCCAACTCCTATCATGTCACCTTTAGGCATTTTTCTTTCCCTTTATTCATCGATCTTGTCACTGCTCGCATGAATTTTTTCAATGTGATTATTTTCTTCAAAAAGTTCTCCCTTAATGATTTGATTGTATTTCTCTAGTTCCTGATACTTAATTTTTTAATCATCAAGTTTAAACTGCAACTTTCCCATCGATATATTTTCATTCTTCAATATCTCTTCAATTTTTGTCTTTTCATCTTTCTCTTGTTTAATTTCTTTAGCCATCTAAATAGTGGTAATTTTGCATTCATGTTTCAACACATCTTTGTCTTTTTTAAGATGTTTAATTAGATCAGATGAATCATTATTAGATTCTTCTTGTATCTTTCCATAAGATCTTTCCTTTGGTTCCTGGAAAGCTCAATTTTTTCATGAAGCTTCTTTGTGAAACCCTCAACTCTTCTCAATTTAAATTTCAATTCAGCATTATCATCTTTTTCCTTATCAAGTTTTTCAAGTGTTGCTTCAAATTTCTCTTCCAAACTACTTAAATCCATCTGGATCTCCCTCAATTTGTTAGGATTTATCTCCAAGGGTCACACACTCTACTACCAATTGTTAGGATTTAGTAATACTGAGAGGGGGTGAATCAACATTACAACACTTTAATTTCAATTTTAACAAATTCAACCTTAACCATGCAATTACTAAAATAAGAATAACATACACATAAAGTAAACAACTCATAACACCATCATTTCTCATGAGGAAACCCTAGTGGGGATGATACCCACAAATGATGTACTAAAGTTATAGTGTCCCTATTAGAAGCTGAATATTACATTTAGTACATATCCCTGTTAAAGGATAGAAACCCTGCTAGGGGTATACAATGAGGTCACTTCTCTTATAATGCAAAACTATCAATTACAATGATTTATCAAAAATATGAACTTTGCAAGCATCTTCTATGCTGAAGTAGTCCCATTTATGGCTTGCAATCTCATCTGTTTGATTCTGACATCATAATGCATCTATATGTTCCACATACCACTTCACATCTCAAAACATCTTCATATATATACTTGATCTCCTAATCTTTCTAGTCGGCTCACAATTACATCACAAAATGTGTCCAACACTTAATCAATTAGAAAATACATAGTCAGAGATCATACATCAAAAAAATTAGGGTAGGATCCAAACCAAATCCAAAGTAGCACTTTTTAATTCCACATTATACTCCCTTAAACATCATGACCACTCATCTGCAATGTTTCACTATTGCATTGTCTTCGCATAACTTCAACAAGTTGTAACTCTTTCTAGTCAAATCCAAAGTACAATTGACCTTAATTGAAGGTCTAGTACATCCCATAATACACTCCTCTAAGCTCGCGTGACTTATTTTGTTACATATTTTCCTCACTAGGAAAAATCGTATAATTGTACACTATCAACTCCTTCATGGACTTAGTCATTTTTCCAAACAGAATATCCAAAACTGGATTTCAGTCCAAGAGACCATGCCAATAAGTAGTGTTGTCATAAATGAAAACCTCTAAGCTATACTCATTAGGCCACTTTCCAAAAGAAAAAGAAACAAATTTAAAAGGAGAGAGAAAGGGATGAAATGAAATAATAAGTTATTGAATTTGAGCCTTTTTACCTTTTTGAAAATGCCTTTGTATTTCAATAGTGAGCTCATTTAACTCACTTGGAAATTTTTATTTCCAATTTGGTCTCCAAAACCTATTGAGAGAAAATTAATTTTGAGTGGCTTGGAAGATTCAGTGTAGGGAGTTTTGTGGGCATTAATTCGTTGGATTCATATTTTGATTGCTATTGGTTGTCTATATTCTTGTTGGATTTTGTAGTGTGTCCTTAATTCATCCCCATTTTGGTGTTTTCTCCATTTCAAGGTAGGAAACCTCATATCTTCCTTGTTTCTTTATTGGTTCAAATGATTTGTGGAATGGTTTTATTATTATTCCTTGTTTTCTTGAATTAGTTTGATCCTTGTTTGGGCTTATCTATATTTTGTATGTAAAATGTAGGTTCAAAAAATTGTATCTTGTACATTTTTATGTGTGGATTAAATGTGAATTTTATTGGATGAATGTGATATTTTCTCTTGGGAACCAATGGGTTTTCCTAGAATGTTTGGTGTTTTCAAAGGTCCATCTATGGTAATAGCTTCCCAGACTAGTTTTTAGCCATGAATGACATTTTATGAAAATTGGAATTTGATGATTGTAGTATGTTTACCCAATATGGATTATTACCTTTAATTGTGGAATTTTTATTTGAGGACAATTGGGATTTGAAATCTTAGTATAGAGGCCAATTAATCATGCTTGTGCACAATTATAAATTTTTCATTTTTGAGGTTGAGTCTTTTTGTGATATTGTGTTCATATGAGATAATATGTTTCTATTATATTGTGAAATTTTATTTTGGAATACTTTAGGATCTGTGCTCCTAGCTATGAGGCCAATTGAGTGAGCTTTGAATATGGTTATAATGTTTTATTATGCTTATTGAGAAAACAAATACCACAAGACCTTTCTTGTATTCTGGTGATCTAGAATTGTTGCCATGAACTTAGGGTTAGGTCCCAAGGTGACTATGGGGAGTGGCTTGTAATGTGTCCTTGACCTATAAGAGACACACAAACAATCAAATTAAGGAGTTCCTTCAAAAGTGAAAACATAATAATAAAAATTGGGATAAAATGCTTAATGAGATAATTGACTGTAAATCATGCCTTGTGTACTATCATGAAGCATTATGATCAGTTTGTAAGACATTCCCATGCATGTGACATCATATCTTACCAAGAGAATACATTTGCACATGTATCATCAGATCTTGTAAGATCATTATTATTATTATCTATAGGAGAGAATGAATAGTTCCATATAGCTCCTCTATAAGAGCACATATGCTGACACTCCTTCCTCTAAACTCTAGTACTTAGTACCCTATTTGTATGTGATTAGAGACCCTACTTGGTCATGTCTTTCATGCCCATACATGATGATGTTAGATCTTACCTATAGAATATGTTTGCACATTTGGCAACAGATTATGAATGGTGTTCATTCTTGTTAAAAGTACGAGAGAATTATTCTATACTTGAGAGTAGTACTGGATGGTCCTTGAATTGGTGTTTAACCTCTACATGGTTATTGATTGAGATTGTAGTGATTATGGTTTTACTTGTATAGTGGAATATACATTTGTTTGGATTGAGTGTATGCCTATACCTCCTTGTATGTTTGTTTCCTTGTTTGGACTATTTGACTATCTTCAGGAGAATGGTGGGGTGGACCTAAGGGTACCACATGGTTAGTTGGGATGAAAATACACTATTGGGGACCAATTTACAAGTGGAGGACTATATTCAAAGACTTTAATTTGAGTTCCTTATGCATTCTCTATCTTTGATCTTTCAAGTCATGTATTTTTACTATGTAATTTGATAGATAATGTAATTGTATTTATATTATTGTAATTAAGTGAATTTGACCTTTATATGATGTAATTTGGTACCCTAGATGAGGGATGTTGTGTATTTAAACCTTTTGTTTTAGTGGGCATGTGTTTATGAAAAATTGGGCGAAATTAAAAGATTATTGCTTGTGTGTGGTTTTTAGTGCATGCGTTAATCAATGCCTCCACTTGGTAACTAGTACCTTATCCCCCACTACTCTAAGACTTTTTAGGATATTATGTTGAGAAATTTCATGTTTTAGCACCCACACTTTTGGAATGACACCTATATTTTCAACACCGCTACCTATCTTTTAACTCCTTTGTTGTCACTAGATTGGCACTTCTATATTTTGGTACATGTTTTAACATATTGGTGTTTGTGATAATTAGTGCCTACAAGTTCCTTTCGGTGCCTCTACCTTGTTAAGTATTAATTTTCTAATAATTATGGTTGCAGGGTGTGTGTACTTGCATTTATGATAGTTTCTAGTTATTTAATCACTATGGTTCAAATAGTCAAAAGGACATGTATGCTTATATTTATCCTAGGAAAATTTCAATTTTTGTTTAAAATGAATTTGGGTGGCTAATTTAGATTTAGAGGATTGACCTAGTATCCTCTACTTATAGCCATGTGCCTTTGACTAGATTGGTTTTACATGTAGCTTCTTGGACCTAGTTTGAGCTCTATAGGCAACTTAGAGAATGTTGGATTCTATTTTAGTTGTGTATTTGGGTGTCTTGAAATGTTTGGAAGTGTGTTAATACTTTTTATTGTGCACAATTTCAAATTGATCTTTGTTTTTATCTCCTTGTTGTTTGAAATACTATCTAATGTTACACATGTGTTAATGTAATTTTTTTAAAAAAATGTATGTATTTACCTTATGTTTTGAAGGTTGCTTGGTGGGGAATTACACTTATTTTACAAAACACTTCCAACCATATATTCAATCCATGCATTATTATACAAGTTATCATGTCATTCTCTCTTGTAGAATCTATTTTGGTCCAGCAGGGATTCTGGGGGTGTTTAAGAGTCACTTATATACTCCTATATGGTATTAGAGCTCCAACTTTGTAGATATCTTCCTAGGTTGAATCCAGGGTGTTGGAGAAAGTTAGGATTGACTTTTATTTCATCAAATTTTGACATTTGTTTCAAAATTTTGAGGGTTTGAAGTTTGGACAAGTTGTTTATTTGAGACATAGTTATATTTTGGGGTATATATGTCCAAATTAGAGCTTTCATTATGTTTGGAAGGCCCAAAAATCCTAATAATGATTGTCAAATCATTAATTTTCGTCACAATCATTTTCTTTGAGGAAATTATTATTATTATTATTGCATTGTACAAAACTCATATGAGCCATACCATATGGCTTTGCACCAACCTTGGTCATCATTATGCCACCAACAAAAAAGTCACCTTCGTGTCTATTTAGAGAATATTCTCTAGAAAAAAGTGTATTCTTGTGCTAGAACTATAGATTGTCTATGCACTCACCTACTCACTTTGTATATGATTAGTGGTTTTTTGTAAGTTTGATATTTTCTCTACTAAAATTTCCAATGAGTTTGACATTTGGGTACATTTTATTTTAAACCATTGCAGGTTGTATTTAAAATTATGGTCACATGCATTAGTTTCTTTGAAATTGTGGCTTTTAGTGATGCAATTTTTAACCCGCCACTTCCACCTTGTTCATCACCACTTCACCACCCTCTACAAGTGACACTTTATTTTTTCCACCGAGCCACCCACAATCATATGACCTTGGCCCCTAAGAGCTAGGAGTTTTGGCCACCCTATAGCTCAAATTGGGCATTTTTAAAAACTAACATAACTTTCTATGATGAAGTCAATTTTGTGGAAACATGATCATTGTAAATCTAGTTCCACCAACTTTGTGGTGGTGCAAGTGATTTTAATAGATTTTTCTATTTGATAGCATTTATTGCAGCTGAAACTTTAAATTTTTTATTTTGGACCTATAATCTCATGAATTATTGCCATGATCTTTAATTTTGTGATTCTTATAGCATTGGAAAGGTATTGAGGATATATATCATTGTACACATCTAGTTTTTTCAAATTTAACCTTAAGTATTATTTATTCATTTTTTACCACATAGCATATTAATGATTTACTTGAACATCTTCTTTCTGAAGAGGTTCTATCTTTTTGGAAAGGATTCATTATATAATCCCACATTTATGAGTTACAAACTTGATACATCCTAATTGTTACCTAAAATCATACATTTTTTAGAAAATATAACGATTTAAGCCTTGAGAGGTCTCATTTGAAGGAATTAATTGAAGAGGATTTGATCAAACCCTATAGTCTTAAATCATACCTATAATAGAGTCACCTCTCCACCTATTAAAATTCTAATAAAAACTCACTTTTAATTTACCTTTTAGAACTTATGTTTTGGAAGTGTTTAGTCCTTATTATAATCTTTCCAAAAAGTATAATTTTGAATATATGCAATGTCATTACAATTATTTTATTTTATTACTTGTGCATGTATATTTTTTATTCAACATTAAAGTCTTTGTTTCACACATGTGAAAAAAGAAAAAATAGAAAAAGAAATTGTAAAATATATATGTTTTCCTATGTATTGATATCTTCATTTCAACACAAAAAGAACTTAAATCAAATGCATACAAAAATAGTTTTGCATGACAATACACCCATATCCAAATTACAATTATGTTGAATTAAAAAAAGATACTAAAAGAAATAAATAGGGCTAAAATTTATGAAAAATATCCATACACTAGATATTTTGTAAACAAATCTATATTTTAAAAATAAGAATGTTATTATTTCTATAAAAAATGTTATGTGTGATGACATAAACACTTCTAAAAAAAATTTATATTCAAATTATGTTATTAAAAATTATGTAAAATTATGTACAATTTATTTCTACACAAAAAATCTCTCAAATTAGAAACTTGTTTCATCTTCAAATTCTTAATGATTTAACTGTTATAAGTGTTATAAAGTGGAGATCTAGTGCAAAATATTGATTTATATGTCATGTTTGGTTAAAAGTGTAACTTGTTATTGTGAAATCTGTTGGAATGACTATGGAAATTTGAGACTGAGAGGGGAGGGGTGACTCAGTACCACAAAAACTTTTAAAACTTAAATTTCCTATAACCATATACTGTTGCTTTTTGTTTTATGAATTCAATAACTTGGAATGAAAATAATGTAAAGCTCATAAAACATTTTATCAAAATATTCAAGCAATAGAACTGATAACTTCATAATTTTGTTTAGGTAGAAATCCTTGGTTAGAGGACAAAACTACGGTGGGGATGATACCCACAACATTCACTAACTGCAGTATAAAGGGTGCTTGGATAGAGCTTACAATGTTTAGCCATTTTGATAGCTTACCTAGTTAAGAGTATACAAAGACTTGTTAGATCTACTTGGTTAAATGATTTTACAATCTCTACAATTAGAGATGTACCCTGTTAAAGGATTTACAAATATAATATTGGTTAAGATCTACCCAGCATTGAGATTTATAGATCTCAATACAATAGTGATGCAGAGGGTTTGACAATCTAGAGTTCTTCCTCACCCCAAGCTACTCCTTGGTCTAACTCAACCATCCAATGGTTTTTATTTGTTGGATCTTCCCTCCAATAGGGTCTCCAATACCCTCTCTACCAACTTCTCCTCCAAGTTATAGTTGGTCTTTGGAAGATTCCAAAGTTTCTAGGCTTGACTAATCCAATTATCCCTCTAAATACCTAGGTCTCTCCACTAGAACTCCACCTAGAATGCCAACTCTCTGCTCAGGATCTTTCCACACATTCACCAAGACTCCTATAAAACTTCGTGACCCATCCTAGGTCATTCTGAGCTCATACCAATACTTTAAGACTCTCTACAAATCCAATTGGTTTATATTTCACTAAGGGGCCTAAATGCCAATTCCCTAGTAGGTCTATTTTCACAGTTTTAGGTCTATTAATCCAAAACTTCCCAAATGACCCCACACATGACCTTGAAAATATTCAAGGTATCCACCAACACTATTAGAATCCAAAACCCTAACCTCTGGAAGCACTCATAACACTAGTTTCTTGCAGGCCCTAGATTTTAGCTTATTATTTAGGCCTCTGGACCAGTCAACATAAATAATTCACCAAATGATCCCCAATATTTGATTCACCTCCTTCCACCTTTGAATCCTCTTAGGAGACCAACTAGGGCATCTAAAAATACCACTAAGTCTTTCCCAAAAGGTTATGAGTGCTTTCTCAAATTCTTTCTTCTCCTTGTCTTGGCTCACTTGGATTCACCAGTTAGCCATAGGGCTTCCTTCTTGGCCTAGGATATTCACTGCAACAACAAAAAGGAAAACCAAAATCCTATCTACAGGCTCTAATCCTACTTTCCCCATGGTTTCAGTCAATTCCACCGATGGGATTTTAGGGTAGAGCCATTTCTAACTAGGTAGCACTGTATTGTCTTTGTCAGACCAGTGAACTACAAAAACTTATAACTTTACACCTAATGAACTTCAAAGAAACCTATCTAATGCATATGAAAGAGAATTGAAATTAGTCCATTTCCATGGGACCTGATCTACTCTGCCAATCCATACATAGTCGTACAATGGAAAAGAAACAAAGCAAAAAGCTAGTAAACAGTTACAGTCATCCGTACAGAGGTGTTAGAAATAAGTGTTCAATCAAAAATATCATTAAACATCCCAAAAAATTGAATCTATTCTCATATATAGAGCATGGGGTAGTTACAACAGTTCTAACTACATTTTGCAAATTCTTGCAAAAGTTGCTAGCAAGTTTTTGCACTTTGTGCATTTTGACTTTCCTTGTCAACACGATGGGTGAGTTTGACTTTGATGACCTTAGATAGGGTATATAGGGTCCTAAGACACCCCTGAAACCAAAATTACATTAAAATATCAAATTTTCACTTTTTAAACCAAAATGACCCTAAAACCCCTAATGAGCACTAAGGCTCTTACAAACATGAAGTCAATTCACCATTGCATCCAACCCATTGGATCTTATTCCAAACCACACGTGAACACCTAAACCAAACCTAAACAACACCAAAACATCAAATATGGAGGTTCCCTACACCATACTCCCCTAGACAAAATAACTCAAGTCCCTTGAGTTAGGAGGTCTTCAATGGTGACTCCATGTTTCAGAATGTCCTGCTTTGTCATGCAAATGGCCTCAGCTTTAGGTAGTCCCTGCCATTTTATGAGGTATTCCTTGTAGGTACCCTTCCTTGTCTTCTTTATCACTTTAGAAACCAAGACACTTTCCAATTTTAGTGGCATTGGGGCAGGTAAGTCTTTCACCCAATCAGCATCCTCCAAATCTGCAAGTGTAGACTAACATGTTTCTAGTGATGATCGGGTATAAGGGTACAAGTCACAAACATTGAATATGGGTGAAATCCCCAAATCAGGAGGTAACTCCACTTCATAGGCATTCTTTCCATACTTATGCAAAATCTTCAGTGGCCCTATCCTCTTCATGAGTAGTTTGGTTGGTTGACCTTTGGGTAGCCTCTCCTTCCTGAGATAGGCAAGTACTAGATCCCCAACCTTGAACTGTAAGTCTTTCCTAGTCTGATCATCTTTGGATTTGTACTTCTCCACTTGCTTCTATAAATTCTTGTTGACTTGATCATGAATTTCCTTCATCTATTCTACAAATGACTCTCCTTGTGCTCTTCTCTTGTCCTTCAAACTAAGATCTCTCAACTCCAAGATTCTTGTAGGGTCAACCCCATATACTATCTCAAAGGGGATCTTACCTATACTCCTATTAATGTACTCATTATAGGAAAACTCTATTTGCCCTATGATATGATCCCATGATTGTCCATGTTGTTTAGTCAAACACCTTAGTAAATTCCCAAGTGACCTATTGACTACCTCTGTTTGTCCATCTGATTGTGGATGGTAGACTGAAGAGAAAGACAATTTTGTTCCAAGCATCTTCCATAGGGTCCTCCAAAAGTCACCCACAAACTTACTATCTTTGTCACTTGCAATATTCAATGGCAATACGTGGATCCTCACAATGTCCCTAAAGAATAGACCTGCAATTTGAGAAGCATCATTTGTTTTCTTGCATGGAATGAAGTGGGCCATTTTTCTAAAATGGTCCACCACCACAAATACACTGTCATGACCCCTAGGTGTCTTTGGTAACCCCAAAACAAAGTCCATATTAAGACACTCCCAAGGCCTTTGGGGTATGGATAGGGGTTGGTATAATCTACTATTGCTTCTCTGTCCTTTTGCCCTCTAACAAATCTGACATTGCTCTACAAATATCCTCACATCTGATTGTAACTTAGGCCAATATTAGTGCCTCTTCACTTGCTCCAAAGTCTTATCCACTCCAAAATGACCCCCCAAGATTCCTTGGTGTTTCTCCTTCACAATGTTTTCCCTCATTGAGCATTAAGGAATACACATAAGGTGACCTTTAAACAATAGGCCTTCCTACAACAAACTCACTGAAATCCAATTTGAAACCCTGCTGAAACTTCACACATGTTTCATAGGCTTCTCTAAAATCCTTGTCCTCCTTGTAGAGGTCCTTCAAATCATCCATCCCTACACTTTGCAATTGTATCTCCTGTATTGTGAGTACTCTTCTACTAAGAGCATCTGCAAATTTGTTGCTAACCCCCTTCTTGTGCTTTATGACAAATGTATAAGCCTGCAATGATTCTACCCACTTCAAGTGCCTCTGATTTAGTTTTTCTTGTCCATTCAAGAAACTTAGAGCATGGTTATCAGTATAGACCATAAACTCCCTAGGTAATAGATAGTGTCTCCACTTCTTAAGGACTTGAACCATAGCATATAACTCCAAATCATAGGTGGAGTACTTTTGTTTAGCCTCATTCAAATTTTCTGAGAAGAAAACCACATGATGTCCTTCTTGGCTTAGCACTACTCCAATAGCCAACTTACTAGAATCACACTCTACCACAAAGAGTTTATTGAAGTTAGGAAACCTAAGAGTAGGTATCTCTACAATCCTTTTCTTTAACATTTCAAACCCTTGGTTTGATGCCACATTCCATTCAAACTTACAATTGATTCCACCTTTTATGGTGTTAAGTATAGGAGCACACACATGACTGAAATTTCTCACAAATTTCCAATAGTAGGAGGCCAATCCATGGAAACTCCTAACATCCCCTATGGACCTAGGTGTAGGCCATTCCAAAATGGACTTAACTTTATCAGGGTCCATCTTCATACATCCATTAGCAACCACAAAACCAAGGTAAACTAGTTTAGTTTTGAGAAACTCGCACTTTTCTTGATTTATCATTAACTTCTCTTGATGTAGCTTCCTTAAGACCATCCCCAAATCCTTCATGTGCTCCTCCTTGGACCTTCTAAAGATCAAAATATCATCAAGGTAAACTATTGCAAACTTACCAATGAAATTTTCTAGCACTTCATTCATGAGCCTCATGAATGTGCTAGGTGCATTACTTAGGCCAAAAGGAATTACTAGCCACTCATACAGCCCTTCATTGGTCTTGAAGGCTATCTTCCACTCATCACCAGGCCTCACTCTTATCTAATGATATCCTAATTTCAAATCCACCTTTGAAAAGTAGTAAGAACCTCATAAATTGTCCATCAAATCTTCTATCCGGGGCATTGGGAACCTATATCTGATTTTGATCTTGTTTATAGCCCTGGAGTCTATACACATCCTCCATTTTCCATCCTTCTTAGGTGCAAGTATTGTTGGCACAACACATGGGCTTAAACTCTTCCTTATCAACCCCTTATCCAACAAATCTTGAATCTATTTTTCTATTTCTGCATTCTGACCTCGTGTCATCTTATACACTACTTTGTTTGGCAAATTTGCTCCTAGAATGAGGTCAATATGATGACTCACATCCCTCATAGGTGGTAATGCACTTGGCAACCCATTATCTACTATGTCATGGTATCTTTCCAACAATTCTTCTATCTCTAGTGGCAAACTGACTTTCTCCTTAGTTTCCTCCTTTGGTTTCACCATTACTGCACAACAAACTCATTTATCCTTCTTCATGGCCATTAGAAAATATTTCCCACTCAATAAAATCACACTTGTCCCCGCATTCTTCTCCTCATTAGGCTCTGGTAAAGGATCCATCTGAAACTTCTTCCCCAACTTGGTGATCACATAACTATTCCTTTCCCCATCATGCATTGCTTTGACATCATACTTCCATGGACATCCTAGAAGCATATGGCATGCATCCATAGGTAGTATGTCACATAGGACTTTGTCCTTATACTCTCCAATCTCAAACTCCACCAAAGTTTGTTCATCCACCACTATTTGTTGACCCTTATTCATCCATGAAACCTTATAGGGTGTGGTATGAGGTATCCTCCTTAGTTTCAATTTGTCCACCATCTCTATGGATACTATATTCTCATTGGATCCAGAGTCCACTAGCACTTTACAAATCTTCCCATGAGACCTACAAGTTGTTTTGAACAAGTTTTTCCTTTGGGGTTTCTCTATAGTGCTAGGCACTTTCAACAAAGTTCTCCTTAACATCAAGTTCTCTCCATCCAATACTGGCTCTACCTTGGAGATGGGAGAAGTAACACTTTGTGTGTCATCCTCTTGTACCAATTGATTCCTTCTATCCCCCATTGAAGATGAGGAAGTCTTTTTGGGACACCTGCCCATTGTGTGACCCACTTGGTTGTAGTTATAGCATCTTCCTATGAAGACTGAATTTGATCTTCCTTGGGATTGAAATCTTCCCCTAGGAGGCCCTCTTCCACTATATCCCCCTCTCTGAAAGGATCCCCTAAATTGATTTCCCCCATTGTTATCCATAGACTAACTATCTTCTTGTCTATTATGGATTTTTCCCCTACCAAAGTTACTTCTTCCTCTTTGGAACCCTCTATTATTGCTACCACCTCTACCCCTTTGATGGAAATCATTCCGCCTTCTAGCCTTATCCTCTACTCTTAAGGCCATTTGGAAACATTTGTGCATAGTGTCAGGAGCCATCATGCTAATCTCATCTTGTATCCCTTACCTTAGCCCATTGAGATACCTGGCCACTTTCTCCATTTCTTCTTCTTATCTTCTATCCCTTAGGCTCAACTTGTGAAACTCCTTGGTATAAGCACTCACTCTCATCTCCTTCTGTCTTAAGTTCTGCAACTTTTCATACATTTGGATTTCATAATCAGTTGGAAAGAATTGTGCCCTCAACCTAATTTTCATCCTCTCCCAAGAAACAATATTTTTCTTTCCACTGCTTACCCTATCATCCTGCATCATGTTCCACCACACTAATGTAGATCCCTTAATTCTAGCCTTAGCATAGGTGACCCTCTTCTCCTCTAAGATTTATTTGTAATCAAATTGGTTGTCAATGGTTTCAAGCCAATCCAACAACTCTTCCCTATTCAGGCTACCAAAGTAATATGGTATGTGTTCCATCCTATCCTTGTTTAAGGACTTAAAGGCATCTAAAAATACCTTTTTCCTTTATCCATCTTAGGTTCCTTCCCTTTGTTTGATGATTCTTCTGTCTGACTTTCATCATCTCCATCACTCTCATCTCCCCATTCAGTGATCTTCTTCTTTCCCTTTGTCTTGGACACACTAGCCTTCTCCAAGAGGCCCTGAACCAATTCCACTATGTCATACCTACTCATTTCCTTAGGAGGCATGGTGTCTACCTCTTAACTCTCTTCCACTTTAGACATACACAACCTTCAAGTTAATATGGCTCTGATACCACTCTGATGTAGAGGGTTTGACAATCTAGAGTTCTTCCTCACCCCAAGCTACTCCTTGGTCTAACTCAACCATCCAATGGTTGTTCTTTGTTGGATCTTCCCTCCAATAGGATCTCCAAGACCCTCTCTACCAACTTCTCCTCCAAGGTATAGTTGGTATTTGGAAGATTCCAAAGTTTATAGGTTTGACTAATCCAATTAGCCCTCCAAATACCTAGGTCTCTCCACTAGAACTCCACCTAGAATGCCAACTCTCTACTCAGGATCTTTCCACACATTCACCAAGACTCCTATCAACCTTCCTAACCCATCCTAGGTCATTCTGAAATCATACCAATACTTCAAGACTCTCTACCAATCTAATTGGTCTATATTTCACTAAGGTGCCTAATTGCCAATTCCATAGTAGGTCTATTTTCATAGTTTTAGGTCTATTACTCCAAAACTTCCCAAATGACCCCACACAAGACCTTGAAAATATTCAATATATCCACCAACACTATCAGAATCCAAAACCCTGACCTCTGGAAGCACTCATAACACTAGTTTCTTGTAGGCCCTAGATTTCAGCCTATTATTTAGGCCTCTAGACCAGTCAGGATAAATAATTCACCAAATGATCCCCAATATTTGATTCACCTCCTTCCACCTTTGAATCCTCTTAGGATACCAACAAGAGCATCTAAAAATTCCACTAAGTTTTTCCCAAAATGTTAAGAGTGCTTGATCAAATTCTTTCTTCTCCTTGTCTTGGCTCACCTGGATTCACCAGTCAGCCATAGGGATTCCTTCTTGGCCTAGGAGATTCACTGCAACAAATAAAAGGAAAACCAAAATCTTATCTACAGCCTCTAACCCTACTTCCCCCATGGTTTCAGTCAATTCCACCAGTGGGATTTAGGGTAGAGCCATTTCTAACTAGGTAGCACTGTATTGTCTCTGTCAGACCAGTGAACTAAAAAAACATGTAACTTTACACCTACTAAACTTCAAAGCAACCTATCTAATGCATATGAAAGAGAATTTAAATTATTCCATTTACATGGGACCCAATCTGCTCTTCCAATCCGTACATAGCCGTACAATGGAAAAGAAACAAAGCAAAAAGCTAGTAAACAGTTACAGTCATCTGTACAGAGGTGTCAGAAATAAGTGTTGCAATCCAAAATATCATTAACCATCCCAAAACATTGAATCCATGCTCATATACCGATCATGGTGTAGTTACAATAGTTCTAACTACATTTTGCAAATTCTTGCAAAAGTTGCTAGCAAGTTTTTGCACTTTGTGCATTTTGACTTTCCTTGTCAACCCAATGGGTGAGTTTGAATTTAATGACCTTAGATAGGGTATATAGGGTCCTAAGACACCCCTCAAACCAAAATTACATTAAAATATCAACTTTTCACTTTTTAAACCAAAATGACCCTAAAACCCCTAATGAGCACTAAGGCTCTTACAAACATGAAGTCAATTCACCATTGCATCCAACCCATTGGATATTATTCCAAACCACACAAAAACACCTAAACCAAACCTAAACAACACCAAAACATCAAATAGGGAGGTTCCATGCACCAAATAGTATTAACAACTCAACAATGTCTACTATATTGCATCAAAAACAAATGTTGATCAGACTCTATGTGCTCTGAAATGTGTTACCTCAATCTCAAGTTGTAACACTCCTCAGATCTTCTCTGTTGTAGCTAAATATATTCTCGGTGCTCTATGCTCTTCTCTTTTTTCTTCAAATTAACTCTTTTAAATTTTACTAACAATATTAGCCTCGTCTTTGTGTCATCTCTCATCTCTTCTCTGTAAATCATTCTTTAAATATAAGAGTTATTTCCTCTTAATCTAATGTGTTAGGTTCACTATGAATTGTTTTTAACTGTTAGATCTTGTTTTTTTCTCGTGATTGTGTCACTTTTACCTCATTACTTAGTGTTTTTTCTTAGAAATAATAAACTTTCATTAACCACTTAATCTTCTCCTTAGATCTTCTCTTTGAATTATCTTGATCGTTGATCTTGTAACAAATTGTTCTTCGTGCATTGTAGAATCACAGTTAATGTTGTGTCAATTCATTAAATGTGTCCTTATCGCATTTAGAATCAATTAAGTAACTCGTTAGAGTAACTTCTCTATGCTCGATTAAATGATCTTTAGTACTTGGTAACTATCAACTCAAGGTACTTCATATACGCTTGGTATTCGGTAACTGTAGACTCTCAGTGTAGTGTCTTTATCTCTTTTGTGTTCTTTACCGACTTCACTAACTTACTTGGTGTACATTATCGACTAGTTAAATATTTGGTTTTCTCCCTTTCACCGATTGATTCTTCTAACTCATATGACTTTGACTTAACTAATGAAAACAAAATATCTTATAGAGATAACAATCTCCCCCTTTGACATTAGTTGAGCATTTTTTGACAAAAACTTCAAAGTCATCAAAATTAGTAACTCCTCCTCAGATGTTACTCTCTATACAAACTATGTACAACTCTTCTTCTCCTTTTTTATTTTCACATATATACTTTTTTTTTATTTTGTTTTGACTTTATTTCCATTTTTTATTTTTAGAAATATTTAGCTAACTCTCTATCTATCCCCCTCACTAATACATTAGGGGTCAATTTGCGACGGCAGGAAAATGCAATGTGTTTTTGGCTTTTTTTTTTCAATTATAGCTCGATGACGTCGCAATTGCGACGGCAGCGGGATATAAGAGAAAAAAAAAAGGCAAACGTTGCTCATTTGTTATAGCTACCAGACGCGGCAAGGGCAAGTTTGAGGGATCTCAGAAAAACAGTCGGGAACCGGAAACGGGAAACCCTGTAAATAAGTAGACATTAAGCCAACTGCAAATCAATCCTCACGTTGTTAACCAGATTGAAATTCTTGATTGTGCAAGCTTCATACCTTTCATTTTGAGGTAAGAATTCAGAAAATCTATGCAGTAATAGATTCAGATCGATTTGTGTTTTTCGCCATTTTAATTCACTGTTTCACAAATTTGTTCCTCGTCCCGCTGCTTGTAAATCTCTTTTTAATGAACATAATAGCGAAGGAAAATATAGATTTTCTGCCCATTATGCATCTCCATCTCATGTTTAGGGATTTGTGTTATAACAGGTTAGCATTTGGATTGTTTTGTTGGATCCCTCACAATGAGTTGGTACTCATGGTGGACAGGCTCTCTTGGTTCTAGAGCTGTAAGTATTTTAGTTGTCCATATAAACTATAATAGTGCTTTTTGGAGGATAGCTTGAGAGTTGAACGGTGAGATAATCAAAGACAACAAAGTAGCTATAAACTCCACTGGCTACTCTGGTCTCTATAATGAAACTCAAATTCTTAATTGAAGTCCTTTGTAGGAAATATATGCTATTTAGGGTTTTAATTTTCAAGAAAGATAAAACTCTAGCTATAGATTGGGCTTTAATTTCCAGAAAACATAAAATTGTCGTGACAATAACTAATTTTAAAAGCTTAAAGTGCAGGGTCGACCTTTAAACCCAATTACCATAAACAATCAGTTTGAACCATTTGGGGGAGGGAAAAACCCAATTAGCATAAAAAAAAATCAGTTTGAACCATTTTGGGGAGGGCAAAACCCAATTAGCATAAAAAAAAATCAGTTTGAACCATTTGGGGGAGGGCAAAACCCAATTAACATAAAAAAAAATCAGTTTGAACCATTTGGGGGAGGGCAAAATATCCATTTGATTTTGATTAATTTGTAATATTTTAGTTTCATGTGAACGGTTGTAGAAAGAAAAGGATCTATTGTTCTAAATTTTGGAAAATGAGCACCTGAGTTGAAAATGGACTTGTGATAAAATGGGGCAATAGTTAAGTGGCAGAGGATCCCAACTACAAATTGAGGCCCCAGGTGCTCTTGGGGTACTCTGCCACTGGCCCTCTTTGTAACTGTTATAACTTTGGTTTAGGCGTGGAGGTTTCAGATTCGACCCCAAATTAATTTATAAAAAGTTTAACACTAACTTTTTGTTAAGTAGAAGTTGATAAATGATTTGTGCCATTCTCTTAAGTCTTTGTTCAGCCATCCATAGCCTAAACCAAATGCTAAAAGCTTAGAACCGTTCATCCATTATGGTGAGAAAAATTCATCCTGCCATATGTTTCCTGATAAAAATTTCATGAATAAAAAATTCAGTATAGTAAAGTTCTTTTCCATTGCATAGAACTCCTCGGTTCATAAATATATTGATGAATCTTTAACTCAACTTTTTTTTATGCGTCAACATTAATAGTTATATCAAAAACAAATTTTGCACATGCATGATTGTAAATGCTTTCAAATATAGGTGAAACTGAAAATAAAATAACATCCAATAATTTTTTTAAAAATCATAGTAAAAAATTATTTTCAGTCTCTACTAATTAACCTCATTCTAACAATAGCAAGAAATCTATGCAACAGTTATCCAACACAACAAATTCTATGACTTTTCCTTTCTTGAAATCCATTCTAAGTTCGTTATTATAGCTTCACATGCTATGACTGTAATGCTCTTAAATGCCCTCATCCTGTGGGAATGATCCCTGCTAAACTCTAAGAACAAAGCTGATTCAGAAGGTGACATAGCATTTAGGATTGCTGTGGTGATCTGGGTGATCGGGGGATTATGAGGATGAATGAGGTCTCAATACCGAATTGTTCCAGATGAACAATACAAGTCATTATTCTCAATTTTTCTTACTCAGCAAGAGTGATTGCACTTCCTCAATTGGCATTGCATTTGTGCCAAGTTCTACAGTTTTGTTGGTGTGCATACTATGTTGTAAACATATTGAGGGGAGTTAAGTTTGAGCTTGGAAAAGAGCCGGTGACATTCACAGCTGTGCGCTGCATCATGATCTGCCACCAACAAAGTATATTATATACTGGTTGCATGTTTCAGCCCCATGAGCCACCCTTTCATGAAGACCTTCCTAGGCTACCTGGGCCTAATTTCTACTACACGCTTGAAGATATACTCTTTGATGCTGCCAAGAAGAAAAAGGGACTAACTTGGTCCATTCACCTCCCTACAGTCATATTTGGCTTCTCTCCTTGGAGCTTAATGAACATCATTGGTACTCTCTATGTTTATGCTTCCATTTGAAAATATGAGGGGCTTCCTTTCAAATACCCGGGCAATAAAATCACTTGGGAACAATTTATGGATGTATCTGATGCTGAATTAATTGCAGAGCAAGAAATATGGGCTGCTACGGATCCTAAACCTTACTCCTGCTGATATCACAATCTATTTAATGCTAGCAATTAAATTCATGCTCACTAGAAAAATCAACCCAGAGCATTTGAAAAAATTTGCCTCTTAAGTTATGCTTTGATGGATGTAAACACCCTGTTCTAAGCCTCCATTTGGGTACAGGAAGGAAGAACGCTGGCAAAGGATCTGACTTTACACCTGCCAATTGCATTTGCTTGAAAGTTTCTAAAGCCTTTTGAACTAATTCATTCGCTGCATATTCGGCATTATTGCATTCCATGGAATGACGTCTCTTTGAGGCATTATGTCAAAGAGTACACATGCCTTGTCCGTGCTTCCACATTTTTCATACATGTCTACAAGAGCATTTCCAAGTATACCTAACAAAAATCTGCTTTCCATATTGCTCTAATGGATATCCTTACTTTGTCCCAAAGCTCCTATTTGATCACTGCCAGGGATCTCGCTTTGCACCTGCCAATTGCATTTGCTTGGAAGTCTTTAAAGCTTTTTCAAAAGGTCCATTTTGTGCATATCCTACATTAATTCCAGTCCTTTTGATCACATTTCTTTCAGTGATATTGTTGTGCGTTATCTGCTTCCACATTTTCCATACACGTCTACCAAGGCATTTACAGCTACAACATTTGACAAAAAGCCTCTACTCTTTATGCTTTGACGGATGTCCATACTGATTTCAAAGCTCCCATTTTGGGGACGAACATGGAGGATGGATGCTAGCAAATAAAATTTCTGAAGTAAAATCTTTCTCTACAAATGACTTTCAAGTATTACATAACTGGAGCCAATGTCAACACAACTTAAAAACAGACAATCACATACATTGAGGATTGGAGCCACACTGGTAAGCTACTAGCATGAACTAACCAACATGCCAATAAGACTTCCACGATGCCTATTAAATGTAGTTGGATTTCTCAACTAAAGGAGTGTGCCGAAAAGATGACATTAAAAATGACATTTTGGCATTCAAAAAAGGCAAATCACATTTAGAAGCTATGAAATTAAAATTGAACGAAGGTGGATTTTGAATGCCATTAGTACAATCATTTGATTCCATGATTAACCATGACATTATATTCAATTGTTTCATAGTGATAGTAAGCATGTTTCACTCCTTATGGAAACTAAAATTCTTCATTCAAATTTACATACAAATTTTAATTTTGATCTAATATGCCTCATTCAACATAACTATATGCCTTGCACATGTTGGGTGCAATGGAATATGTTCACTCCCTTTTACTCACATTCTCATTTCACTATATCCTTTGTGTAAAAGCATTACACTATAGGCAGGAACTTTGACGCTTGCGTCTCTTGTTTTCTATTATCTTTATCATATAGATATATTATAATATCAATTTAGATATTGTAATAATACAATATAAGATAACTTTTACAATAAATTAAATAATAAACTTATTACTATTGCAAATATATTTTTATTGTAAAGATATTAATTCTAATTGATAAGATTTAATGAAAATAATAATTTAAATTCTAGATAAGAAACATTAAATAAATATTAAATGAAGAAAGAAAGAAATAATATTTATTATTAAATATATAATTAATAATAATAAAAATATGTAACTATAATCTATTATTGAATGATTGTTAATACATTATAATATTCTTATATTATAATTAATGATATCATTCCATGTATAAATGGAAAACATAATAGACATCATCAAGTATTCTAATACTAACATATTTATTAAATATCTATTTATAAATATAATAAAAATGAAATAAATTATATATACAAGTTATATTATAGAATGAATAATATAAACTAAGTCTCTAAGTGACAAAACCTTAGCAAAGATTCTAA
>MU227026.1:2776821-2796478 GCA_018584345.1 Thuja plicata
GTTGAAGATGATGCAAGACATTAAATCAGTTAATGGTTTGTATTGTCATTGATGTCAACTTGATATCATCTGTATGGTCATAAACATAATGCCAAAGACTTCAGAGAATCAATGGAATAGAGGTTATGCTTTCAGCAATGCATAAAATTCAAGTATTCACCAAGTGACAGACTATACCAGCAGAGTGTACACCATCGGTAAAGATAGAGATAAAGTCACAGTGATGCCTGACGAGTAGAAGAAAGTGTTGCCCGACAAAGCAGAATCACAGGATGCCCGACGAGCTAAAAATAGTGTTGCCCGACGAGAAAGATCCAATGATGCCCGACGGATGGAGACCCTGAAGCTAACTAAAGTTATACAGACAGAACTGGAAGTTGTCACTGATGACGAACTGCAAAATTGACCGACAGAACAGAGAGATCAGAAAAATGACAAAATATCTAGCTGGCAGAGCTTAAGGATAAACTTAACTGGTTGTTTGATTTTTTTTATTCGACCATAGTTAAGTAAGTGATTTAAAGATGATTTATACAGCTGGAAAGAAGATAACTACGAGATAAATCAGGAGTTAAAGCCGTAAATCAATTTGGCTAGATTGTTTTTCACGCCAAGAATTAAGAACCAAGAATTAAGGAATATCATGTCTATATAAGAGACAAGCATAATTCATTTTTGTAAGCAATCAGATACACAGGGGAGTGAACTGATAGAAGATGCTAAAGAGAAACTGATGAAGGATAAACTTCATGCAGTCCTAATCAATCAAGCTAAGGGAGAGCTAAAGAATTTTGCAGACACTAACGAATAGAAAAGCATAGCATCACAGAGCTGAAAGAGTTAAGTACAAAGGAATTAAATTGATACATTGATCAAAAATATATTGTAAGTAAATAGATCTAAAAATTTGCAATTCAGTCTCATTAAGAACAGGTCATTTTGTTTCAGTTTAACCATTGAAGCATTAAGTCTCTTAGCAGAGTAGGAATTAATAGTCTTTTGTAATTGAGGTATATCCTAACAGATTACCAGAAGGTTGACTCATGATAGTACCATTGGTCTTAGCTAAAGCCTATTGACAGTCTAAGAAGAAGGCTAATTCAAGGATGGTAGTAAGATTAAGCATAAAGCCTATTAACAGTTAAGAGACTGATTCAAGGATGGTAGCATAGATTCTAGATACTAAGTGACAACCTATGTATAAAAATCCTCTAACAAGGTCGTACTTAATAGTGTGTTTGTAACCTTTAACAGGTTTGGATCCTAACAGGGCTCACTTTAGAAGAGTGAAAATTTGGGGTACTGGTCCCAGTGGTTTTTCCCTTAATAGGGTTTCCACGTTAAAATCCTTGTGTTATATGTGTATGGTTCATTACCTCATTGTTTTACATTCTACATATGCATTTATGGATTGATTGGTATACTCTGCATATTTACTGAGTATCGATAAATATAGTTTACTACTTATCGATTATCAAGAAGAATAAGGACAGACAAGGTAAACCGAGAGACAGTTATTTGTTTCAAGTATTTCAAAGGCATACATCTTGTAGGGACTTAATAATTGGAGAAGTGTTGATTGTTGGATTAAATTTTAAATTGGATAAATTTTTGAGGCCACTGATTCACCCCCCCTCTCAGTTATTACTAACAATAAATACCTTGAATTCGCTCTGGTAGCAAAATGAGATGATTTCTCTGCAATGTGCTTAGGTGCACTTTGAAATTTTTTGGTTCAAATGATTAGCAAAATGATCAATTTATACCTTTTTCATGATTAGGGTTTCCAATGGCTCTATTAATGTGCATTAAATGCACTTGCGAAGTCTCTCTTCTTTCTTTTGCCTTTATACCAACTCCATAGTTACTTTTCTCGACTGAGTTAAACCAAATAACTATATATAACAATATTCATCCAAAACTCTCACAACTTATCCAAATACATCTTAATATGTTGATATGGATCTCAACTCTAATTCTTAGGAACTGAAATAGGATTTATTATAAGCATGCAGTTCCTACATACCTCTCACCAATTAGGTGGAGCTCGGTGCAACCAACTCGGTAGAGATGGTGTTGTATGTGGTTTCGGATGATGTTCCTTTATTCTGAGTCTTTCTCCTCCAAGTTTTGTTCATTAATCTATGATTTCATCAACACTAGTTGGGGCTTTCACTTTGGTGCATCACCTCGATATCTACAATTTCTTTCTATGTGTCCTACCTTGTGATAATGAAAACATGCCATGTCGAGGTTCCTCCATGCTCTTTGGTTATTTCTCTCGTGCATCAACATGCAATTTGTAGAAATGTGTCCATACCTTCCACAAGATAAACATGAAATTCTTGTATTATAGTCCCAAGGTATAGATGTGCCTACTCGGTTAGTATTAGAATTCTCTCGGTTAGGCTTCCATTTGTCATTTATTTTATTTTTTCTACACTCTTCAGCTTTGTGTGCAAACTTATTATGAATCTTGCAGTAACCATCAAACTTAGATTTCCTTGTGTTGTTAGCAAGATTAGTTATGCATTTAAACACTTGATGTCCATACATATTGCATCTAAAACAACAACCATCAAATTTAGGTGTACTCAGTGCTTTACCTTTCCTACTCCTTCAGACATTAATAGTGTGTATAGGCTTCCCACAATAATTTCAACTTGGCTTCTTTTGTTTTGGTGGGGGTGTAGTACTTTCATCTTTCTATGCATTTTATGATTCTCCTTTCTCTATAGTGGTGTTCTCTTTGAATCCAATTCCTTTTTTTCCATTCCTTTTCTTTTGATTCTTGAATTGTTGATACATAGATTTTAGTGCTTCTTCATTTCTTTTTAGTATATCATTTTCATCTTTCTCAGCTTTCAATCTTTGATCCATTCTTTCAATTTCATCTTTCAGTCCTTGGTTCTCAAATTCTTTTCTTGTGTTATCATGATTTACATTCAGAATTTGGTCAGTCATATCATAGTGAACTTGTTTCATTCTCATGATCTCATTATCTTTCTCTAATAGCTTTATTTCAACTTGTCTTTTGTCATCTTCTTCCATCTTATTTTTTCCTTCATCAGTCCTTTTTCCTTCAATCAATTCAGTCATTCTTATCATGTTGGTTTCAAGATCTATCTTCATTAGGTCCAACTGCTCAGTAAGTGTATCATTCTTTTCCAGTAGTTCTCTTTAAGATGACTCTGACTCATCACTATCACTTCCTCTAGATGTTGTCTCAAGTGTATCTACTTGTTCTTGTGTCACCTTTAGTTTATCATATATTTTCCTTCTAGTCCTAAGAAACTTCTCAAGTTTATTTTTCAGATCAATGATTAACTCTCTTGCACTCTCCAACTCAGATTCAAGACCATCAATTCTTTTGAATTTCCTAAAACTTTCCATGACTAAGATCTTTAACTCTCAGGTGGTCAAACCTTATAACTCAAGAGTAGTAGCTCTGATACCAACTGTTGGAATGACTATGGAAAGATGGGACTGAGAGGGGACAGGTGAATCAATACCACAAAAACTTTCATGACTGAAACTATCTATAACCATATACTGTTTCTTGTTGTTTTCCAAATTCAATAACTTGAAATGAAAATAATGTAAATCTCATAAAGCATATCATCAAAACATTCAAGCAATAGAACTCATAACTCAATAAATTTTTTTACATAGAAATCCTTGCTTAGAGGAAAAAAATGTGGTAGGGATCATACCCACAACCTTCACTAACTACAGTATAAAGGGTGCTCAATTAGAGCTTACAATTTTTAGCCATTTTGATATCTTGCCCAATTAAGAGTATACAAAGACTTGTTAGGTCCACTTGGTTAAAGGATTTTACAATCTCTACACTTAGAGATGTATCATGTTAAAGGATTTACAAATATAAGATCGGTTAAGATCTACCCAGTATTGGGATTTATAGCTCTCAATACAAAAGTATTAACAACTCAACAATGTCTTCTATATTGCATCAAAAACAAATGTTGATCAGACTCTATGTTCTCTGAAATGTGTTACCTCAATCTCAAACTATAACACTCCTCTATTCTTCTTTGTTGTAGCTAAATATCTTCTTGATGCTCTCTTCTCTTCTCTTTGTTATTCAAATTAACTCCTTTAAATTTTACTAACAATATCAGCCTCTTCTTTGTATCATCTCTTTTTTCTGCTATGTAAATCATCCTTTAAATATAAGATTTATTGCCTCTTAATCTTGCGTTGGGTAATTCGCTGTGAATTGTTTTTAACTATTAGATTTTTTTTTCACTCGGTGACTGTCACTTTTACCTTAGTACTTGGTGTTTTTCTTGGAAATAATAAACTTTCATTAACCACTTAATCTTCTCCTTAGAGCTTCTCTTTGAATTATCTCAATCGTTGATCTTGTAACAAATTTTTCTTCGTGCATTTTAGAATCACAATTAATGTTGTGTCAATTCATTAAATGTGTCCTTATCACGTTTAGAATCAATTAAGTAACTCGGTAGAGTAACTTCTCTTTTCTTGGTTAAATGATGTTTAGTACTCACTAACTATCAACTCGATGTACTTTATATGTTCTCGGTGTTTGGTAACTATAGACTCTCGATGTAGTGTCTTTAGCTCTTTTGTGTGCTTTACTAACTTCACTAACTTACTCAGTGTACATTACCCACTGGTTAAATATTTGGCTTTCTCCCTTTTACCGATTGATTCTTCTAACTCATATGACTTTGAATTAACTAATGAAAACAAAATATCTTATAGAGATAACACAATCACCCATTTAAAATATTGATCATATTTGGGAGTTTGCACATTTATGTGAGGCTGTCAATTTTTGTCATTTTGAAGAAATATCATATTTTTAATGGTTTTTTGTGTCATCCTTCTATGATCATTTTTTAGAGGGATAATTATAAATGTGGATGTTGAAATTTAAACCTATTTTTATACCATAAATAACCCAACCACATGCCTAGATCTACGTTTTGGAAGTATGTGCAAATATGTGCTTGGGTAATGTGTTGTCATTGATGTCAACATATTTCTATGTTTGTAACAATAATGTAGTGAAGTTCAGTGGGCTCATTTGATTAGTATAGAAAGTATGATGAAGATCAGAGTTTGTGGATTAAATAATTTGCAGAAGGTTGTTCATAGTTGATTTAGTTCAGGTTTCAGAGGTCCGCCTGAAGATTTGAGTGTGTTATGAGTATCTATCTTATGACTATTTTTTAGTTGTTTAGTGGTGAAAGAGTGACATTATTTTTAACTACATTTCTCACATATTAATATCTATATCGGTAGATTTGGAGCTATTTTTTAGATGTTTATGTGTGTCCTCAATTCAATTGGTTCATGGTTTGGAACTCTGCAAGTGATTTTTCAAGGTTGACATTCACTGCAGTTAATGTTCGTGAGGTTTAGCATAATGGTGTTGGTGATTCTAGTATTTTTTGTTGATGTGTATTTTTGTATGGTAATTCATGATGCTTGTGGATTTTTTTGGATTGTGATCCACTTGTTTTGTTGGTCTGCATTGATCATTGTGCTTACAATTTATGTTTTCCATCAGTATGTTGGTGTTCTCATGTTCTTGGTCGACCATTTGATTGTAGCGTTTTGCGGGTGTTCAAGGCATAATCTTTGGAAGTGTATCATGTTTGAGGCAAAATATTTATGTATGTGTTATGTCTTGGCCAACATTTCTTTTTCCACATATAACATTGTATTGTGTATGGTTATATTTTGTAATTAGGTGGTGAGTGTTGGGCTTACCTTGATGGTCTTTCCAAGTTTAATGGTATGTATAAATAAATGTAATAATCTTATTTTCATGTGTGGTTGTGAGAATATGTATGTGAACTCAATGTATACATCTTTTGAATGTAGACAAGAAATATGAAGAAGAAAATTATTTTGTGCTTCAATGGAACTGATCTAGGCATAGAGAAGATGCTATTATATAGTTCATAATTTCTAGATGTGCTCCAAATTCTCTTGTATAGGTAGTGAGTCTTCCCTGGGAAGTAAAGTTTTTTTTTTTCATTTTGAGAAGTGAGCTCTAGGTAGTCTGTTTGAAATGGATGTGCATTCCCTATTGTAATATTTCTAATAGAGTATACCTATCTTGTGGGTCCATCCCCACCATGTTTTTTCCCTTGACTGGGTTTCCACATACAAAAATTCTAGTACTATGTGTGTTCATGATGCATTTTTGATTTGTTCTTTCATGTTTAATTATCAAATCATAGAATAAGTGTAAGTTGTATAAGTTTTTTGGATAACTAATTCAGCCCCCCTCCNATTCCGCCCCCCCCCCCCCCCCCCCCCCTCAGTTGTCTGACCTATTTCTATCAATTGGTATCAGAGAAAGTTCTTCCAAAGTAGCTTAATCACTTGAGGTGATATGTAATACCCACCCATAGTTTTCTTTTAGTATTTGATGTCGTACTCTTTTAGGTTGTTATTTCAATTGATTTGCCAAATTCTTTTAGGCTACATTTCATGTGAGCTATTATTATTTCATTGGATGGTGATCCTGGATCATGATGTTTATGTGTTTATCATATGTGTACATAGATGATGTTATTATATGTTGATTTTAGATTATGATGTTACTTACCCCATACTTGCATGTGTATGGTTATCATATGTGTGATGTACTTGTTGATGTGTTTGTTGTGGTAGAGGATGGAGACGTAGTTACTTTCTTTGTGAGTTCCACACATTTGACCAATCCCTATCATTTTTTGTGATATCATATTGGATGTACATGCGTGTTTCTTTTGACATCAGTTTTGCAGGCACAGGGCATCATCTTCCTTGAATTTGTAGGAGTGAGCGTGCCCATATATACATCTCAATAGTAAAGAGGGGAGTTAACATACAGACCCAAAACTCTAACCTAAGCCTATTGTCCTAAGTATTGGATGAGTATCAGTCTGACTACCTTACCCGGATTCATCTAGTTTACGTAAACTCGTGGATCCTATCCTTGAGTTTGTTTGAGTTGATTTTGGTTGATTCCAGTTGAGTGCATTGATATTGTGTGATTTATCATGTTATTTGTGAAATTGATTATTGTGGGAATTAATTATTAAATATAGGGTATTTAATTAATTGAAAATTAATTAAATACCTATGCTTAATTGGGAATTTAATTATAGTGCAATTATTGAGTATTGGGATTTTATTAAATATTTAAATTAAAATTTGAGTTATATTAGCTTTTATGATTATTAATAATTAAATATTTAATTGCATGAATAAAAGTGTGCTTTAAATATATTTTTCGCTCCGATGGCTCTGCTCTCCATGAATAATCCTTCTTTTAACTTCTTCAGGAAAACAAAATATGCCTCAACCTGGGCTTTACCACTCTCAAATCGCTTCAATCTGCTTGCACAATCTTCTCTCCCCCCAAGAAAATTTGAATGTAAATACCCTCAAATTCCAACTGGATCGCTTTCAAAAAGAAAAGTATGGCTCTTCTGGTCTGGCGTCCTTGGTTACTTCAAAGGCTTTATTCACTCATTCTTCTACCCTCGGAAACTACATTCGAACAAAGAATTACAATAGTAAGGAGAAGGATTACATTTTATCCTCAGATTCGAAGGAATGGACAACTGTATCAAAAAAAAAGAAATGGCATAAGGATTCCCTAATCTCCAACAATCCTGGCAAGTGTTTGACTCTCCAGGTCAGCTTAAATTCAAATCGCACTTCTTTGGCAGGGTCACTTTATCCTATATCAAAAAATACGGCTTACATTCCCCCTCATCATAAGCCTCGCAAGGATCCTATTTTTCATCTAAATCATTGGAATGCTTCCATCTTGGGCATTTCCAGACAACCTAGATCAAGTAAAACATCTAAAATTTTCCCCACAAAAACCTATACTCTGGGTTTGGATGGTGACCCCCCTCACAATCTCTGAAAGGCCAAAGGACATATATACAAAGTATCAAATCATTTGTCAAACCCCAGGATAGTATCTAATTCACTAAAATTTAGTGGAGATGCTAAAATCATGGACAAGAATGGGAATAAAATGAATGATCCAAAGATTTGTATAATCAGTAATGAAACAAGTAAAAAATGATGGCATGAATGTCAAAATCTTGGTATTTTTCCCATTTGGAATGGACCGAGCAACAGTAAATCCCAACTTTGAGAATGGAAGAAATTATTTAGGTGGGATCAGGTAAGTATCTTATCCCTCTCTTCGCACCTTGTTTGTTTACATTATAGTAACGATACAACTAAAAATGAACTTCTTTCTACTCAGTTCTATTTTTTAAAGGGTTTTACAGTAAATTTCATTCCTTGGAGACCTAACTTCACTGAAAACCTAGTTCACTCTCTAAACTTTCCCATTTGGATTTCTTTAAAAGATATTCCTATCAAAATTATTCATTATGATATTATAGAAAAATTTGGGACTTCTCTTGGAGAATACTTAGGAATAGACTTGGATCATAATAATAAGAAGGAAGTGAGGTTGTTGGTTAAGCTAAAAGCTAGATTTAAAACTGAAGATTATATTAAAATCATCACCAATAGATCATTTTATGATTTTCAATTCTCAAAATATGAAGGTCACTTAAAAAATATTTCTAAAGTTAATAGAAATTCGCATCACGATAATAGCTTAACAACGTATTCATCAATTCGAGAAACTACAAACTTAGAAACAATGTTTCCAAAACTAATGAGTATAGAGAATACTAAGAAGGTTAAATTAAACCAGAACAATAGTGAAAGATCAGATGATATTCAGACTCCTCCATCCTGAAATACCTATGTTACTAGCCCTAGCATGGATGATAGAGAGGAAGGAGAAATTGTAGAAATTATTGAAAACTTACTGCTAGAAAATGTACCTTCACATCTAAAGGAAAAAGGAGAGATTGAAGGGTTTAACTGAGCTTATATTCTCAAGGAAAATTTGGAAAATGAAGTCTTACAAGTGAAAGAACAAGTGGTGAATGACCCAAGTGTTTCCCAACAATGCGCTCAATGTATGTCCCAAAATCTATTCCTCAATGACATAAAAGAAAACCTAGAAATGCATGGGCAACTTATTAATGATCTCACTTTGATCCATAATGAAATCAGTGACCAACTAAATATTTGGGATGAATCTCATAAGGACATCATGGATGGTATTGGAGAAAAGGTAAATACTTATGTTTCCATACCACAAGATAAAACCCAGGATTTTATTGATTTTAAACTAATTATTGCCTCTCCTCAGACAATTAAGAACTTGGAAGTAATAGAAAGGCAAAGGATTTGTTGTGATAATCAGCAACACTTAGTGCCAAAACAGCTACCATTTGTCCTAGATTCCAACAATAAAAAGTCCTCCTCTTTGGATTTTTCATCCACACTACTAAAATAGATCAAAATTTAGATTGTAATTCTCAGCCCTTTCTTGAAAACTGCAACTCTTTGCAATCTTTAGATTCTATTTGGAAATCCCCTTGGACCAAACAAAAATACTTCCCGGTAGGGAATCAGACTCCCATTCTTGTTAACAATATTCTTATATCTCATAATGAGGTAGTAATGATGAATAAGAAAAAACATATTGATCAAGATATGTTAATTGATCGGCTAGTATGATCACCCATAGGGGAGATAAAGAATTCCCCAATGGGAAAGACTTTACCTAGCATAGAACCCAGGCTAACATATGTAGACCAGCAGGTGACAAATTTTAATATTGATTCCCCAAACTGCAATAAGAACAAATATCTTAATTTTGGCAAACTCCAGACAATGGTAAAAAAGTATTTGAAGATTCTACCATAGTTTCATCTGGGTTGGCTAACATCTCAGAAAGCACTAACACTGTCAAAATTCCAATAGAGGTAAACACAATCCTAAAGCATGGTACTACCAATGACTTAGAAGACCTCAAACTAAATTTTATGAATAATTGTCAGGATTGGGAAGAATTTGGTGTTCAAGATCCAGATGTTTGGACATTGAACTAGAGCAGTGATTGCGAAAGAAATAGTACTGACAATGTGGAAAATTGCATGTGTCTGAATACAGGACCCAATAACCAACATCTAAGCGATGTTATTATGGAAGAAATAAGAAACGAGGAAGAAGAAAGAGAGGATGAAGAGTTAGTTGTGAGCATTTCCAATGCACAAAAAAATCAAGATAATTTAGGCATTGCTACCAATTTGAAAGGAATAGACAAACCTAAATGTGGAAAAATTAATAAGAAAAGAGGAAGAAAGAGCCTTGCAGAACTAAGATCTTCTATTGGTAAGGCTAAGAACCAAACAAAAATTAGTGGCATGCTCTATGCTGGGAAGGGGAAGGTCCTTCCCACAGCATCATGAAAATCACATCATAGAATGTTAAAGGTTTAAATGCCCCTAACAAGAAGCACTCTCTTAAGCGCAATTTGACACTTTTTGGATCAAAAATAAACTTACTACAGGAAACAAAACTTAATGAGGAAGGGGGGGAAATTAAAAAGAAATTGGGTGTCTAGAAATGCAATTTTACCAAATCTTTGGGTGTGTCAAGGGGATTGGGAATTATTTGGGATCCTAGAAAGGTGGATTTTTCACTTCTTATGGCTAGTACCAATTGGATGGTAGGTAAGTTCAAAAGCTTCAGGAATAACATTCAATTTATCATCATCAACGTTTATGGTCCTACATCCACAGCAGGGAAAGTTGTTCCCTGGATAGAGATAAGTAATTATATGGATACAGAACCACAATTTGACTTCATATTCGGGGGGATTTTAATGCAATATTATACATTAAGAAAAAAAAATAGGAGGAATACAAGTAGAATCACAAGCAACAATAGACTTTAAAAACTGGATTATGAGAAATTCATTTATGGACATTCCAACATCTAATGGATTGTATACATGGAAAAATAGAAGGAAAGGTTTTTGTTATATTGCAGAGAGATTGGACAAATTTATTATCTGAGGTGATATTTGTTCAATTAATATGTCAATTGCTGCAACAATACTACCCTTTGCTAGATCAGATCACTATCCTATACAACTTGAAATTAAAGAACAACAAATACCAATTAGATACTCCTTTAAATGTGAAAATATGTGGTTTCAAGATGATAGCTTTATAAGGAAAGTAGAACGATGGTGGAAATAAGAGGTCTTTCAAGGGTCTAAAATGTTTTGTTTCATGGAAAAACTAAAAAGCATAAAAGAAAAAATAACAAAATGGAACAATGAAAGCTTTAAAAATATTTTCAAAGAAAAAGTAGAAAATGAGGAAGACATCAAGGAACTAAACACAAAAGTGATAGAAAAAGGAACGAAAGATGAAGATTACAATAAAGAAAAATAATTACTGAATAAATAGGAATCTATTCTAATAAAAGAAGAAATATTCTGGAAACAGAAATCGAGAGAGACTTGGTTAAATGCAGGATATAAAAACACTAAATTATTTTATTCTAGTACTCTAAATAGGTACAACATAAATAGAATAACTAAGATCTGAGATGAGATGGGTTTAGAGTTGGATTTTCCAAACCAAATTGTAGCAACCTTCGTTAATTAATATTTTGAGATACTAAACAATTATGAATTCTCGGATCTTGGGGCTTAAAATGAAATGTTAAAAGAAATCCCCAGAATAATTACCAATGAAGATAATGCAACCTTAACAAGAGATTCTCTCTGGAAGAAATCAAAGAAGCCCTATTCTCACTCAACCCAGACAAATCCCCAGGACCAGATGATTTTCAGGCTTTTTTTCTTTCAAAAATGCTGGGATATTATATGGAAGGACTTATGCGAAGCTATTGAAGCTACTAGGAACTATGGAACTTTACTTACCAAAATTAATAATACCTTTTTAGCACTTATCCCAAAAAAAAATGACACGATCTCTCCTGGTGGTTTCAGACCCATTGCACTTTGCAATACCATATACAAGATTTTGTCCAAAGCTTTGGCAAATAGACTTAAAAAGATAATCCATAAATTGATATTAGAAGAACAAACAGTTTTTGTCCTGAACAAATCAATATATGAGGGAATTATTATAATATAGGAAAGTATACACTCAGCACAAACAAACAAGGATCTGTGTATGCTGATGAAACTAGATATATGTAAAGCCTATGACAAAGTTGATTGGAGATTCTTATGCAAAACCATGCGAGCTTTTGGCTTTTCTCATCAATGGGTCAATTTAATATTTAATTGTATATCAACTCCAAAATTTTCAGTATTAATAAATGGATCTCCTGAAGGATTTTTCAACTCCTCCAAAGGAATCAGACAAGGGGATCCCATTTGTCCTTTTCTTTTTATAATTATGGCCGAGGCTTTTGGTAGGTCAATTAAACTTGCTCAATCTGAAGGGCTAATCAAAGGGTTCAAAGTGGCAGATGAGGTTGACAATATTAGTCACCAACAATTTTCTGATGACACTATTCTTCCAAGTGTTTCTTCCAGAACTGAAGCTCTCCAATTTAAAGAGATCATCAATACCTACTCAAATGCATCTGGCTAGAAAGTGAACATGGAGAAATTTGAAATATTTTTCTTGAATACATCATCTGACCTTGAGAGAGATATTTGTAATATTATGGGTTATAATAAAGGTGAATTTCCATGCAAATATTTGGGTATTCATCTAGGAAAAGGCCAAAAAGAGGGAGAAACGTGGAGAAATATTGCATCCAAATTAGACTCAAAATTGGACAGCTAGAAGGGGAAGTATCTCAACAAAGCTGATAGAGCCACAATGATCATAGTCATTCTATCCCGATCCCTATGTACCATATGTCTTGTCTACCATTACCAAAAGGGGTTGGAAAACAACTAAACCAAAAAATAAAGAATTTCTTTTGGCAAAGCACTAAAGATAAAATCAAAGTGGCACCAATTAAATGGGACCAAATTTGTAGACCAAAAGAATTCGGTGGCTTAGGAATAAAAAATTTAGAATGGAAGAACAAATCCCTAGGTTCTAAACTAGTATGGAGGATGTTTCAAGAAACAAAAGCAAATGCGCTAAAATATTATACCAAAAATACTTAAATAACTCGGCTCCCTCCACTCTCTTTCGAATGATCAACACACTGAAAGGTTTGAAAATTTGGAATTTTCTGATGCAAAATAGGGAAATCATTGTGAAAAACCTCATGTGGGACATTGGTGATGGACAAGAAACCCTTTCTTGGGAAGACTCTTGGGATGGTCTCCCATCACTGGATAAAGAAAACTTACAAGACAATATCAAAAATACTCTCACTCATTGCTGGGGTACTCACTTCAAATATTATATTGAGGAAACATAGGATGGTTGGCAATGGAAAAATGCATCAAATACTAATTTATCCCAAGAAGAGCTAGTTTTTTTTTAAATTTTTTTGCAATCCAAGAAAACTAACCACAAAGCTAGGACGGATAAATTAATTTGGGGCTCATCCAAAGATGGCAAGTACAGTGTAAAGAAAGGTTACGAGATTATCATAAATTCCAAAGATTAGAATAAAGTAGATATCCCCTTAAATTTATGTTGGGTCTCAGCTTGTCTGCCCAAGGCTAGGATCTTCCTTTGGGCAGCACTACAAGAAAGAATCTTAACCTCTGATAGATTCACTAAATTAGGCTTTGAAGGTCCATCCAGATATGTTCTATGTAAATCTGCATCTGAAACTACTAGACATCTATTATTCAACTGTCCTTTCTCTAATCATTGTTGGAAATGGATTTGTAACAAACTCAACTGGTCTTCAACCTTCAATGATAATTTCTTGAACTTTTTACGTTGTTGGCCCCATGACGGATCCAAAGTGTATAGCAAGATGTGGAGAATTGCCCCCACTATCTTGATATGGGAAATCTGGAAAGAACAAAATAGAAGGGTATTTACAGACACAAATATGGATAGAAGATCCCTAATTAATAAAATTGAAGCGAGTATCATAGAAGTAACAAACAATAACCTAAGGAATACACCCAAAGAGGAAGGATCATTCATAGAATGGGATGCAGAAATGAGGAAGAATTGGAAAGGATTAATCAATCCCCAATTGAGATATTCTAAAACAAATAAGCCAGCTAGAACCCTTCGTGAATGGAAGCCACCTCCAAGTGGATGGATGAAATTAAATTTTTATGGTGCATCAAGAGGAAATCCAGGAAAAGATGGACTAGGGTGTATTATTAGAAATGAAGTAGAAGATTGGGTGGTTAAAAGGGCTAAACCCTTAGGTATCTCTTCAAATAACCAGGTGGAACTTGAGGCATTAAATGAAGGACTTAAGTTAAGCTTAAAAAGAGGAATTCAAAATTTAATCATAGGAGACTCACAAATTATTCTTAATGCCTTAAGAAAATGAAGCACTCCAAATTGGATCTTAAACTCAAAACTAGAAGAAGTACTAGATCTTGTGGATATATTTCAAAAAACATGTTTTGAGCACATTTATTGGGAAGGATTTAAAGAAGCTGATGCTTTAGCTAACTTAGGTGTTGACGGGGAAAATGTTACTCTGGTTAACCATTGTCAAGAACTGACAAATTGAGTTCTGATACGCCACTCCTAATAAACCAAAAATTATTAAAATAAAAATTCAATTATAGGAAAGGAGGTAATTCATATGGTCCAGCTACCTTCTACTGGTAGATGATGGCTCATAGTGGTCACTGTTACAGATAGGGTCTATTTAGAAGCATAGGAAGTATCGAATAAGGATGACCCTGCTAAATTTAAAATATAATATAAATTATATATACTTATAAATAAGTAAACACTGATATAAAGATAGATAGATCCAAACATATATAAATAAAAACACACATATACACATAAGTATAAGTAGAAATATACACACATACACATACTAAATAGTTATATATGGACACATAAATATATAAAATTAGACATACACAAACAAATATTCAAACATATACATGCAGAAGAAAATATACAAACATACACATACATATGGACAAGCAAATATACACATACAGATAAACATACATCTCCAGACATATAAATTTATACAACACATAAGTCAATATAGCTATATAAAATTCCATACATATAAATAAATATAAATGTGAATACTCATAGAGACACATTAAAACCATTGAAACATATATAGACATAAATTTAGATACAACAAAACTTGGAAGCGAATCCGCTCTCCCTTAATGTCTTATAAATAACCACCATCGCACCAGATAAACCAAACTTAGATTATCCTTTAGCCTCTATCAGTATGACTACCTCAATCAAACTTATTTGCAATAGGAATTAGATTGCCTTTGAAGGAAATGTCATGACCAGACATCTCAAAATGGTTATGCTGGATAATCACCCACTTATACTTAGATCTGTTCATCGCATCCTAGGGAAATAATTTATTACAAATAATGATAAATATAGAGTTTATACAGATATTAAATCTATGTTTGTTACCACAACACTTCAATGGGGTACTAAGAAATACGATATAAGGAGGCTATGTTTTGGAATCTTTAAACGAATATTTCTTGGGAACCAGGATAAGAATCTCCAAAATGTCAAAGAGAACTTAACAATACCTAGTCCTCGATACTTTGACATAGCCTCAATCAATGGAAGAACAGTTCCTACTAAACCAATCATGTCATTTGAGGACCCTATTGTTGCCAAAGAAAGAGAACCTATTATGAAGAAGAACATTGAATTCTTAATGATATATATCCATATCAAAAAACCACTCATGGAGCATTGGTTTTACGACTACTGGCACACTGATGAGGTTGGGGATACCGACATGGACTATTTTAGTGAATCAAATTTAGACAATATAGTGAAACTTTGGTTAGCAGAAGGGGGCCACAAAGAGAAAAAGAAACAAAGAATCTCCGAGTCAAAAGGATCTAGAACTCAAACAAGGAACTAACTCTATGTTCGACACTCTTTTGCAAATTTTTGTTATCCTATACATATCAATTTATATATTGATCACTTTTAAACTAGAAAGGTCACAGGCCTGGATATCAAGCAAACCATTCAAATATTTAGTTCTATCTTCATGCTATGATCAGGGGTAATGTACATGCTAAACATGCGCACTCTATAAATATTAAAATCAACATACTTACACAAAACTAAATATAAATAAACAAATTTATATAAGGCATCCCTGAATCAATTCAGAACTCAACAATTAGAAAAGGCATATCACCGCTTATTATAGCTAAGCATAATATATCTTTAATATTCCTAAAACTTAAGATCCTTTCCTCTTGGGTAAAGACCCATTTTTAGATTCATATAACTTATTTTATTGCGATAGTGTTAAATGAAAATACAAACAGTAATACTCCAATGTTTGTATCCTTTGTCATAAGCATTAAAACAGTACTTCCTCTAACTTATGAGCAAATTCAATTATTTTCTAGGAAACAATACTGATTATGGAAAAATGGAAACCTATAGGTGGTTTATTTTTTCAAAATCAACACAAAACAGTATTGTGATGAGTATAAGCTATAAACGTATAAATCATCATTCAAATTTACAATCTATTTACACATTTAGCAGTAAGATATACCGAGTAACTAACAGAAGAAAAGACACATCTGAGCCATGCTTTGTTTCATTTCTGACAAAAACAAGCATAAGGCTATTAGAGGGAAAGTTTAAATTCAGCAAAGATAGAGATAGACATCAGTAAACAATGGAATTGTATTCTCTGAATACTCTCCAGAAATAGAAGAATTATGACAATCTAGTAATTATATATACACTGTCATACTGAATATTTGCATTCCATAATCATTTTCAAAGAAAACCACTCCTACTACATGTCAATAAGGAGACTTAGGCAGCTGGGATAGACATGGACAAAGTGGCTAAACAACAATATGAAGACAAGGAGCATTCGGTGGAGATTGTTCCTGATAATATCTTATCTTGAATTTAATAACATATTTATCAACCTCAGATAAGGATTCATCAGGAAAATCTTAATTACATCAGAAATATATGCTACAGATATAAGGACAGTTACACTTCCCATAGTACCTTCAAGGCCTCCAAATGGAATGAATCAGGTGAATTGATAGTCACATGCAAGGAATATGAAAAGATCTATCATATATGATAATAAGAAGAAATCAAGATCCTCTCTAGGATTATGAGTTTTTTAACAAAGTTGACATTGTCCTGTACAGTCATATATATATATATATATATGTGTGTGTGTGTGTGTGTGTGTGTGTGTGTGTGTGTGTGTGTGTGTGTGTGTGTGTGTGTGTGTGTGTGTGTGTGTGTGTGTGTGTGTGTATTAATACATAAATACATATATGTATGTTTGAACGTATTTATAGGCAAATATATATAAGTATATATAGGCTTATATGTATATATGTATATAAATAAATAATGTCAGAGAACTTAATATACCATCAAGAGATATCTATATTTATATAGAGACAAAATTAGTTTTGAAGAGAACTTTATACATATATTAGGGTACAACTCACACTTTTTATAATTATCGATAAGGTAAAGAGTGGAAAATAGAAGGTGAAAACTATTATATCTTATTTTTGAATTATTGAAAATAGTTGCAGAGTTAGACAAAAGTTTGGATTAAATTGGCTATTTTCTGTAGATAAAGGATCCAGAGGTAAGATTTGATCTTACTTTAAGGGATTAAGTATAATAGGTAGATGACATAAGGAAGTATTCAATGCACTCTTCAACTTATCTAGATCACCACACCAACAAGAAGAACTTGTATAAAACTCCCCTGTCTAGGAGAAAGAACAATGAATCTATACTTTATTATCCCGCAGAAATAGGGCCCCAAAAATCCTAGTGATGGCACCAAAACCCACGATGGAATGATACTTGATACCCACTTAAAATAATAATCATGTTAGGCTGGCCTTTAGAGAAGGATCTGGAAAGACCTCTCTCTTTCTAGATACGCCTTGAGGCTTTGGTGTTGGCATTTAGACTTCCTTACCTTAGCATATCATCACTAAAATCATAGTGAACACTCTCTCCCCTATCTACATTAGGATGGAGACTACCATTTCCCTATACCACAGGTACGAGGTAAGAACTATGGTATTTGTAGGGCAGGTAAAACCCGAACGTTGGGGAAGCATCCTGAAGAAGGTGGATGATATTTCTAGATTAGCAGTCAAGAAAGTTATAGGGAAAAGAGATCTGGACTATAGTAGAACATGGAGGGTGAATAGTGACATAATTGGCACTTTTATTTCCATAGCATTCCAGGCTAAGATTAAATTATGGGACATCAAGAAGCTATGTGTTATTTTTTTTGATGATACATGGCTTAAAGGCCTGGACAATATGGTGGAGAGTGTTAACAACCAACTGGAAGTACCACACAAGGAGGATTATATGTCTTGGCCTGTTGGAAGCCTCAAATTTCTCAATGTCCATAGAAGGCCTATCCTATACATTAAGGACATCAAGGCTTTTGAGGCACTGTGGTCGGATATGGTTAAATTCTTGCATTTCCTACTAAGGTGGTAGGGCATTGTAGAAGATAGAAGCAACTGGGCTGAGATCTTCTTCACCTTTGTTGGGACAGAGGTTCCCCCATCACTTGTGCTTCATGATCGAATGTAGTACATTGTTCGCCTCCCATACCTATGTAATACATCTAGACCCAAACCCTCCAAACATCCAATGAATGAAGTTGGGGTTGCTAGTATGGATGTAGACTCCGAATCAAACAAAGACATCATGGTCATCGAGTCATTCTGATCTGTATGCCTAATGGATTATGGAACAATTTTTGATAGACAATATTTAGATTAGTAATCTCGGTATAGGCTCTTTGCTTTGTTAATATTTGGCCTTAGTACATTAGCTAGGTATAGCCATAAGTATTATATTAAGTCTAGGAACTATATGTGTTTCTTCTTTATAGCTTTCTTTAATGTTGAAGCTTAAAACATATTAAATTTTAGGTCTACAAATTACTGACTATACAGAAAGTTTTACAGATACAAGTAGTTTGTTAAAGTGAAGAAATGTAAGTTTGATATAACATAAATATGAAAGTTATTATTAAAGAGATCTCTCAATAGATAGCTGGTATATAATTCAAAGTTTCTATGGTATATTTAACTTGAAATATCAATGGTAGTTTGAACATATATCTATCTATTTTATAACCAGAAAAAGAAAGAAGTTTCTCCAAATACGCTATCACATAAAATGCAAAAAAAATCTTATAACCACCATAGTAAGCCAAAACTAAAAAATGGGACTAAACGAGAGAGGACAGTTCTAATAAAAAGAAATAGTTTCAAACAACAAATTAGCTTGGATCAATGAATATCAATCCACAAAAATATAGATATTATTCCCACTTGGACTAAGACATCACTTTTACCAAAAATTTGAATTGGATTAAGGTAAAGCAAAGTAAGAAACAAACTCAAATTGTTTGATTGAATTAAAAAATAAATAACCTTTACAAATTAATTATTATGGGTAATTTTTACAAAAGATCAGATTAATGACGTGTACAATATTTTTATTCTTAAGGTAGATGATATATATATATATACACAACAGAGATATACAAAAATACACATATATAGAATTATTAATATACAGATATGTAGGCAATTAAATATATTTTTAAACAAATATAT
>MU227026.1:2796839-2824647 GCA_018584345.1 Thuja plicata
TTGGCATAACAACACTACTATTCAAAAATTGAGGCTTATTATGAGCTCCAAATCCCTTCAATTTATAGAGGAATGCGAGAGAGAGAGAGAGAGAGAGAGAGAGAGAGAGAGAGAGAGAGAGTTCATTAATGGAGCCCCTAAGGTCATTAATGAGGTGTAGGAGCCATTAATGCCTTGAACATTAATGAGGGATGGGCAAGAGGGAATATCCATTAATGAGTCATTAGTAAAATTCATTAAGAGGAATGGGAGGGAGTAAGGCTCAACTTGGCAAGTTGGTCATTAGAGAAGTCATGCTTGAGAAAGTTGACTTTCTCAAGTGGGTTGAGTTGTTAATCATTCCTTAATGGAATGTGACAACATTAGGAGGGGGTTTAGGATAGAATTAGAATTAGGATTAGATTAGCATGGGGGAATAGGTTGAGAAAGGTTTGAACCTAGGGTAGAAGTGGTTGAGATAGGTTAGGTTGGTGTTTAGGGGAATATAAATGAAATGAATTAAACTTATTTAATTCATTCAAAAATAGGATATTAATTATTTAAGCATTTTATTGCTTTTTAATAATTAATAGGACTATAGCCATTTTAATTAAATTAAATAGGCTAGGGGAATGAGTTATTTGCAAGTGGACAATTGATTTAGGGGTTTATTTAATTCCTTTATAATTAAATATTATAGTCATGTTTGAATTTGATTTGAATTATATGGTTATAATAGTTAATATAATTCAGTGATAAAAATCACCTAAGATATTAAATTTGATTTTAAAAATAAATTATGCCAAAGTAACATTGTCATGACATAATTAGGGGTATGATCATACTTAGGAAAAATAGGGTCTATAATTGGAACAGACCAAATCCATGTGGTTATGTGTGTGTGTGTGTGTGTGTGTGTGTGTGTGTGTGAGTGTGTGAGTGTGTATTTACATACATATGTATACACATAAAAATTCATTAATATGTATATGTCTTTAAACTTATAAACATATATATGGATACACATATATAAATTCACATAGAAATACATGAGTTTTTAAGTATTAATAAATATATTCAAATACATACACAAATGTATATACGATATTAGATACATAGACATTCAGATACTAAAATATAAATAACTTTGTGTACGGAACAACATAAATATGAAATGTAATCTTAATTGTACTCATGCCTTAAATTTAACTAAAATGGAATAATTCTTATCTTCCAAAAATCTAAACTCAAAATTTAGCTAAAAACTATGAAATACAAATGCACAAGCTTAGTTTGTTAATACTTAAAAAATTAATCTTTACATTAGACAAGGCCTCTTTGATAATAACAACACCTAGGAATACAAATTTATTTCTTGATCATTGTAAGTAAAATTAACACGCATTCTCACTCAATTCGAAGCATTGAAACAAGTTAAATATTTTATTCAGCCTTTTAGACATTCTGCATGGTAAGAGTTGGTGAAGTAATAAGAAAAATAACTAAAGATACCAAGGTTAGAAAATAGGATTAACGATGTTTAATCTATGTAAGTTACAAGTAAGCATCAAAATTTGGAAAAATAAACAATACACTAAAAACCTCCCAACTAAACATAGCAAGGAATTCTAATAAATCTTGAAAAGAAAATAAGGAAAGGTTATCCTCTTCTTTGATTTGTTTGAACTATTATTTTTTTAATAACTAGGATTTTGTAGTAATCATTTCATAGAAAATCAATGATGATGTATATTCTAACAACGATCTTAACGGAAGGATTGAGTTGATATAGGAAACAGTTATACACAGGAATTGCGAAAAGGGATAGATTCCTCCATACACTCAACCATCAAACTTGGAGAGCACATGATTCAGCCCTAAAAATTGTACTAGAAAAAATGAAAAGACAATGTATTGATATCTACAAATTGAGCCCTTAAAAAGGGTAGAAAACTCTGTATATGAGGGTATCCCCTCTGGTAATGTAAATAAGTGCTTTAAAATGTAATAAGGGTGATTGCCCCCTTAAATTTGTTTATGTATCTTTCTGGACCTAGGTCCCGGGCAAGGCTGGAGGTTTTCTTGACCCCGTTCTTTCCTACCAGCACCCGTACTGAACGGGGTTGTACTTTTCATTTACTTATTAATAAAAAATTTGGCCTAGGCCTTTTACCGATCAAAAACAAAAGTGTGCTTTAAATATTTAATCTATTTAATATATATTTTAATTAATAACATGTGCAATATAATTATTGAAATTGGAGTTTGAATTCAAAATGCAAGTTGGTTTAGTAAGTCAAAGTTGAGTTGTGCAATTAAATAGATATTTTTAATTAATAATTAGGATTTTCTTTAGAATTTGGAGGTTGAGTTAACTAAGTTAATTGGAGCGTCTATTTTAGGGGGATTTTCTTGAAAGGTGGAAGTTGATTCTCTTTAGGGGAGTTCTCTTCTCATTTGATCATAATAGGTTTTTGGGAGAAGATTTTTGGGAGGAGAAATTTTGTGAGAGCATTTGTGTATTCTTTCTTTTTTTGAAATTGTTGTGGTCGGAGGCTTGGAGAAATTTAGTAGATTCTTTCTTTGGAGGCTTTTTGGTTTCGGATCTACATTCAGATTTGGATTTGGAGGCTTCGGGATTCTCCATCTTCTCAAAGGGCTTCTTCATCTAGTTTTTGGGTAGATTTGAGGTAGGGTTTGGAAAACCCTTTGTTGATTTCATTTTTTTATAAATTTTTGTCTTCTTTGTGCATAGCTTGTTTCATTTCCTTAATTATATCTAGTTGGAATTTTCTTGTCAAAATGGCACTTAGTAAAGCCCTAGATCTAAGTTTTTTAGGAAAAATGAATACTTGGCACAGTAGGGTTATGCTGCTGAAATTTTAGAAGAAAAAGCCTTTGGAAAGACCTAGAAATTAATAAAATTAATCAGCCTGTAGTAGAGACTATAGTAGAAAAATAAATAATTGGCTTTACAAATATTTCCTTTGAAAAAAATTAATTGATTGGAAAAAATGAGGTCTCTGGAAAAATATAGTGAATAAAAAAAATGTTCACCAGTCAATTAAAAAAAAAATGCCCAGAAAAGATGAAATAGAGAAAAGACAAAAGTTGGAAAAGAAAAAAAAATGTCTTTATGTACTTATGTTTTCAGAAATTTCTTATTAAAAAAAATAAACAAAAAAAAATACATTCAAAAAAAATGTATGGGTTAGTTGTTTTATTTTAAAAAAAAAATTAAAAAAGAAATTTGAGCGGGGGGGTGGGCTCTACCCACCAACCCCACCTGCAGCAGTCGGCTATGTGCTAGGCAGGCTAGAGTGCCTACGGCAGCCGACAGGCGCCGTGACCGAGAAGAGAGGGGGAAGCCCACGGGGGACCCGCTTCCCCCCAAATAACTTTTATAAAGTTGGTTTTTTTTTTAAGATTTCGTTGTTTTATGTTTATTTTATATTTTATTTTAAAATAAACTTTTTAGTAATAGTTTTTAATTATTAGTTTATAATTAATCTAAAATGTGTTTAATTTTTTAAATATTTATTTAAATTAATTTATTTAGTATTAATTAAATTGAATTTAGTTAATGTTATTGAAATTTAGTTTAATTGATATTTCTTATTTTAGTTTAACTAAACCTTTTAATAATTATTAGTTTATTAATGGTTTCTTAATGAGTATTATTTAAAATCAGTTTAAATTAGTTTAATTACAATTTGGACCATAATAGGCTTAATCCTTTATTGATTAGGTTCATTAGATTTATGGGAAAATTTCATAATAAAGATGTTTCTTTTTGAATGTTTATGATTATTATGTTACAATGGGAGATTTGTTTTCATTATTGCTACACTTGATGTATAATGGATTACTATTGTTTCTGCATAATGAATTTAATGGTTTCTTTCCATGATTGATTATTTCTACGCTATGGGTATCTAGGGGTTTTAGAATGTATACAGAGGTTGGGGGTGTTTTGCATTTATATTTATGATGTGGCATGTGTGCTATGTGTTATTACCCTAAACTGACCATGGAAACCTTTTGATTATGTTATCTGAGAACGTGTACCATTGTGATCATTCATGTTATGTGTGGGGAACTAGATTAGGTATACTTGGGTTTTGACCTATGCTAGATCTACGTAGGATTTGTGAGCCTAGGGTAGGTTATCTAGATGTGTAGTAGGCGGTGGCTTGCAATAAGTGTCGTGTCTGCAAGTGACTACTGGGATCTCTTATTGTAAGTAAACCTAACAAGTGATAACTTAATGTATAACTGAGAGGTCTTAAAATGAACTAATAAGATGTGTTTTCCTCACCCATGCTTGAGCGCTATTATAGGCTAAGATGGAGGATGAGATGATGATTTTTGCCTCAAGGGGTGTGTATCTGGCATAGTTAGTGGCCTTGTCAGTTCGAGAGGTCATTGATGCCATGTATGGTCACTTGAGTGTCGGGATCCATTGGGATTTCTAGGACAAAACTTAAGGGTTAGACATACATGATGACACCTTTCTTTACATAGTCTAGATTTCCTACATTTGTTAGTTGCCTCTGGATTAGTGAGTCTTATCTCCCATTATGTATTGTACACCTGGAGTTAGAGAGCTATCATGATCCCTTGCTTAGCGGTTACTTCCTTATTTGGTTTTGGATATCTGAGTGGGGTCTGTTGTTATCTCCTCAGCATGGTGGGGTGGACCTTTTTGGTTCCACACTAATGGATGGTAGTGATTCTTTACCATTTGAGATTCCACATCCTTGATCTAGTGCTTGATGGTTCTTATGCAGATGAGCTCTTTATGATTCTGTACTTGTGATTATGTACTTATCTTTCATTATTGTAAATCTTGTATTAGAGTATCGCTTGTGATACCTAATCTAGATATTGTATATTATTTGGTTTAGAGTGATTACTACATACCCTGCAACATGTGCAGTGGATGTCAGTTTATGTAGGTTTTATGGTTATCCATGAGGATTGTAATCATCATTTGTAGTGGTAGTTGTTATATCTATATAAATGGAATCTTTTGTTATATTGTTTAGTTGAGTTTTACTTTTAATTAATTCAACGTCATGGAATCCTTGAGTCTTATAATATATGTTTGTGTATGTTATGTGAGTAAATGGTATATACTTCTGCATTAATTTATGTCTTATTGTGTAAACTTTAGAAAAACAAATCGTTCATCAAACTTAGTATCATGTTCTAGGTTAATCTCTCGTGGGTTCCCTAGCGGGCATTACATTTGGTATCAGAGCACTAGTTTCTACAATGGGAACTCTAGAAATTGTACGCTCATTAGGTTGTGTATAGCTTGAACTTGAAACTAAAACATAGACATACAACATTATTGTTTTCAATTTTATTTCTTTATGATTATTCTTATCTTTATTTTTCATTTCGAGCTATGTTGTGAGTAGTGTATGTATCTCTATTTTTTTCAGGAACCATGCCTGGAACTAGAGTTGTGAGAGGCCATGGAAGAGGTCGTTCTGGTATTTGTGGGAGGGGTAGTTAGAATATCTTCTCCACAAGTGTTAGACAGGATAGTGGTAAACATTAGGATAGATATGGGCATAGTGAGGAACGCCAGGAGGAGTCTGAGGAACTTGGCACCAGACAGTTACTTCAAGCGATTTTGAATCGTCTTCCTGTGCGGGCCAAAGTAGATCAAGTTGCATCCCATCACTCTCATTAAGAGGAAAGGGAGAGAGAGAGAGGTCAAGGAGTCCTCGAAGGAGGACCATTATAGTGGACCCTGATGTTGTGGTGGCAAACCACATGAGGGACCTGATGAGAGGATGACCTAATCCCTTTAATGGGAAGGGATCTAGTTCTGAGGCTGAGACATGGCTCATAGCCTTAGAGAGGAGTTTTACCATGTATCCCTTTAGTAGAAATACTAAAGCAAGATATGTTTTGATGCAACTATCTGATTTTGCGGCTGTATGGTGGAAGATCAAGGAGGAAAAGTTGGGGCTTCAAATGGACACAGTGACATGGGAGCTATTTCTTGAGCACTTTAGAGAGCATTTCCTTTTGGATCAATGGAGACAGCAATGAGTTGACGAGTTTCACAATCTGAGGCAGTTGACTTTGATAGTTGAAGAGTATGAGCATCAATTTTTTGAGCTCAAATAGTATGCAGGATATAGTCAGGATTCTACAATTATGATACAACACTTTGTTCAAGGGCTTAATGCTCACATAGTTGGGGAAGTAAATCTCTTTGAGCCTATGACCCTAAGAGCTATGGTTATTAAGGCCAATCTTGCAGAGTCTAATCTGGCTTTGGGACATGGAGGTCAACATGGTGGCCAGACAGGTGGTGCATCAGGATCAAGCTATCAAGGTAACCAGTCACAGGGTACTAGGAACTTCAAGAATCCATATAACTACTATAGAAGTAATCATAATCAACACCAGTAGAAGAACGATACTCCTCCTACCCAAAGTGGTAAGAGAATCTGTAATGGACAATGCTTTAGGTGTAATTAGTCCAACCGACTGACACAGAGTGCACAACCTATTGCTATCAGAGGTAGTGTCCACTAGTCGAGTGCACCCTCTGTTGGGAGAGGAAACATTAGAGGGGCAGGATGTTTCAATTGTGTTTAGTTTGTCCATATTGCAGTTAATTATCCCCAGAGAGCACCTCAGTACTTAGCACAGCGGCCAGTAGCCTCAAAGCCTATAGTGTGAGGAGGTTCCCATAGAGTATTTGCAGCTTTGAATCACCAACAAGAAGAGCATTAGGGTACAGTGATAGAGACCTCAGGTACTATTTGAGGTACCTCTATATCTATTTTATTTGATTCCAGAGCTATAGATTCATTTATCTCATTTCCTAGTTGAGCAATGAGGGCTAGTGGCTACAAAGCAAGCTGTAGGTTGGAAAGTGGAGTTATCTTCAGGGGCTAAGGTAGCCATGGATTCCTTGATTTGTAATTGTGAGCTGAACTTAGGGAAGTTCATTACCTTGGTTGACCTTCGTGTGATTCCTTTGGGATCATATGTGGTTTTATTGGGAATAGATTGGTTGGGAGCTCATGGAGCTAACATTGATTATAGACGGAAGACCATCTAGTGCAAGGATGATGATGGTAGGGATTGTCAGATTATGGGGATTCCATGACCCATATCCCTTCGTATGATATCTGCTATGCAACTTAAGTGATGTATGCGAAGGGGTTGTTAGATGTTTGCAGTATCTATGTATGATATTGATGAAGTGGAGAGCGGATTCAAGGCAATGGATCATCATATTTTACAGGAGTTCATTGATGTATTTCCTAGTGAGATTACAGGTATGCCACCAAGGCATGACATAGACTTTCGCATTGAGCTTGTACCAGGAGAAGAACCTATTTGTAGAGCTCCTTATCAGATGACTACTCATGAGTTGAGTGAGTTGAAGCTGCAGTTGGAAGAGTTGTTGGCAAAGGGGAGAATTTTCCCTAGTTTTTGTCCTTGGGGAGCACCTTTCCTCTTCATGAAGAAGAAGGATGGATCATTACACTTGTACATCGACTATAGATAGTTGAACAAGGTAACAATCAAGAAAAAGTATCCTTTTCCACGGATTGATGACCTATTTGATCAAATTAAGGGATCCAAGGTGTTCTCTAATATTGATCTCAAATCAGGATACCACCAGTTGCATATCAAGGATGTAGATATCTACAAGACTGCATTTTGTACATGCTATGGACACTATGAGTTTATAGTGGTTCCTTTTGGTTTGACGAATGCTCCATCGGTATTCATGTGCTTGATGAATGGAGTATTTCATAAGTACCTAGATCACTTTTTGCTTGTCTTCTTGGATGACATATTGATATATTATAGATCCATAGAAGAGCATGAAGAGCATATTTGACAGGTATTGCAGTGCCTTAGGGACAATCAGCTATATGCCAATTTGGCTAAGTGTGATTTCTTCTAGTCGAAGGTTCAGTATCTTGGTCATGTTATTTCTAGAGAATGTATCTCAGTAGATCCTTTGAAGATATAGGATATTGTGGAGTGTCCAACACCCACTAATGTGTCTGAGGTTTGTAGCTTCATGGGTCTAGCTGGATACTACCGTAGGTTCATGAAGAACTTCTCTAGAGTTTCACATCCTATCACTTCTCTTTAGAGGAAAGAGAAGAAATTCATTTGGATAGAGAATTGTGAGGATGATTTTCTAATCCTTAAGGGGTGTTTGACTAGTGCACCTATCCTAGCGGTACCTAATCTAGTGGGATATTTTGTGGTGTGTGTTGATGCTTCATTGGAGGAGATTAGAGTAGTACTTATGCAAGATGGACAAGTGATTGCGTATGAGTCTTGTAAACTCAAGGATCATGAGATGAACTATCCTACACATGATCTTGAGTTGGCCGTAGTTGTCCATGCATTGGTTTGATGGAGACACTTTTTATTGGGACATCAATTTGAGCTTCATAGTGATCACCGAAGTCTTCAATACAGCTTTTCTCAGCCTAATTTGAATGCTAGATAGAGAAGGTGGATAGAGTTCCTTTGTGAATATGACTTTAAGATAAAGTATATTCAGGAAAAGGAGAATGTAGTTGCAGATTCTTTAAGTCACAAGTGACGGGCCATTCTAGCATTGACTCTTAGTGTGGACTTGAGGAGTAGGATTCTCCAGTCACTTCCTAGAGATAATTTGTATTAGGAGGTGAAGGCAGATATAGAGTCAGGGAGACCATTGGAGGGTAGATTCTCAAGTTTTTTTTTGGATTTAGATGGTCTATTGCATCATAAGAGTCAAATTTATGTACCACCATTGGATGGTTTGCGTACATTAGTGTTATCTGAGGCTCATTGTGCACCCTATTCGGTACATCCTAGTTTTAATAACATGCACATAGACCTTTGAAAGATCTACCATTGGACTGGTATGAAGCATGATATTTCTGAATTTGTGGCTAGATGCTTAGAGTTTCAGAGGGTCAAGGCAAAACATCAGCATCTAACAAGGCTTCTACAGCCGAATCTCATTCCATCTTGGAAGTGGGATATCATTTCAATGGATTTGATTGTTGGATTTCCTTTGACTCCTCATAGACATGATGCTATCATGGTGACTTTTGATCAGTTAACCAAGGTGGTACATTTATCCCCTATGAGATCATATTATACAACGACTTTTGTAGCCAGAGTCTTCATGCAGGATATAGTGAGACTACATGGCATTCCTCGCAGGATTATCTCAGATCGAGATCCTATGTTTAGCTTTGCATTTTGGACCTCATTGCACCATGATCTTGGTGCTCAGCTAAATTTTAGTTCAGCATAGCATCCTAAGACTGATGGACAGACAGAGTGGGTCAATCAGGTGTTGGAGGACATGTTGAGGATGTATGTCATAGATAAACAGACTCATTGGGAGGACTACTTGTATCTAGTAGAGTTTGCATATAATAATGGATATCATGGCTCCATTGGCATGTCACCTTTTCATGCATTGTATGGTCATCCTTATCCTACACCTTTGAGCTGGGATAGATTGGAGGACCATATTCTTCTTGGTCCAGAGATGCTTCAATACATGGAGCAGCAGGTAGTGCTTATTCGTGAGCATTTGGTTATTGCTGGGCATAGACAGAAGAAGTATGAAAATGCTCACAGGGTGGATAGATAGTTTGTAGTTGGTGATAGAGTGTTCCTGAGAGTGCGCCCATGGAAGATTTTGATCCATTATGGAAAGGGTTCAAATTTGGAACCTCTCTTTGTGGGATCGTTTGAGATGCTAGAGAGGATAGGACCAGTTTCTTAACATCTTTCTTTGCCACCTAGCTTATCACACATTCATGATGTTTTCCATGTTTTATCTCTTAAGAGATATATTCTTGATATCATGCATGTACTTGATTGGAATGCATTACAAGTGAAGGACAGGTAGCTAGATTTAGAGCCAATTCACATTCTGCAACAGCGGGGTTTGACCCTCAGGGGTTGCACCATAGAGAAGGTAACGGTCCAATGGGACCCAAATGATGAGTCTTCAGTGACTTGGGAGAATGTAGCTAGATTACGAGAATTATATCCCTATTTGTTTATGGGCTTCCAGGAGTAAGCCTAATCCTAGGAGGGGTGGATGTAATACCCACCCATAGTTTTCTTTTAGTATTTGATGTCATACTCTTTTTGGCTATTATTTCTGTTGATTAGTCAGATTCTTTTAGGCTACATTTCATGTGAGTTATTATTATTTCATTGGATGGTGATCCTGGATCATGATGTTTATGTGTTTATCATATGCGTAGATAGATGATGTTATTATATGTTGATTTTAGATTATGATGTTACTTACCCCATACTTGCATGTGTATGGTTATCATATGTGTGTTGTACTTATTGACGTGTTTATTGTGGTAGAGTATGGAGATGTAGTTACTTACTTTGCGAGATCCACATGTTTGAATGATCCCTATCATTGTTTGCTATATCATATTGGACATACATGCGTGTTTCTTTTGATGTCAAGTTTGCAGGTGCAGGGCATCATCTTCCTTGAATTGGCAGGAGTGAGCATGCTCATATATTCATCTCAATGGTAAAGAGGGGAGTTAACATACAGACCCAAAACCCTAACCTAAGCCTATTGTCCTATGTATTGGATGAGTATCAGTTTGACTACCTTACCCAGATTTGTCTAGTTGACGTAAACTCATGGATCCTATCCTTGAGTGCGTTTGAGTTGATTTTGGTTGATTCTAGTTGAGTGCATTGATATTGTGTGATTTATCATGTTATTTGTGAAATTGATTATTGTGGGAATTAATTATTAAATATAGGATATTTAATTAATTAAATACCTATGTTTAATTGGGAAGTTAATTATAGTGCAATTATTGAGTATTGAGATTTAATTAAATATTTAAATTGAAATTTGAGTTATATTAGCTTTTATGATTATTAAATAATTAAATATTTAATGACATGAATAAAGTGTGCTTTAAATATTTAATATATATTTTAATTAATAACATGTGCAAGATAATTATTGAAATTGGAGTTTCAATTTAAAATGCAAGTTGGTTTAATAAGTCAAAGCTGAGTTGTGCAATTAAATAGATATTTTTAATTAAGAATTGAGATTTTCTTTCAAACTTGGAGGTTGAGTTAACTAAGTTAACTAGAGTGTCTATTTTGGGAGGATTTGTTTGAAAGGTGGAAGTTGATTCCCTTTAGGGGAGTTCTCTTCTCATTTGATCATAACAGGTTTTTGGAAGAAAATTTTTGGGAGGAGAAATTTTGTGAGAGCATTTGTGTATTCTTGCTTTTTATGAAATTGTTGTGGTTGGAGGCTTGGAGAAATTTAAGAGATTATTTCTTTGGAACCTTTGTGGTTTTCGATCTACATTCATATTCAAATTTGGAGGCTTTGGGATTCTCCATCTTCTCAAAGGGATTCTTCATCTAGTTTTTGGGTGGATTTGAGGTAGAGTTTGGAAAACCCTTTGTTGATTTCAATTTTTTGTAAATTTTTGTCTTCTTTGTTCATAGCTTGTTTCATTTCCTTAATTAGATCTATTTGGAGTTTTCTTGTCAAAAGGGTACTTAGTAAAACCTTAGATTTGAGTTTTTTAGGAAAAATGAATACTTGGCATAATAGGGTTATGCTACTGAAATTTTGGAAGAAAAAGCCTTTGGGAAGACCTAGAAATTAAGAAAATTAATCAGCCTATAGTAGAGACTATAGTAGAAAAATAAATAATTGGCTTTAAAAATATTTCCTTTGAAAAAAATTAATTGATTGGAAAAAATGAGGTCTCTCGAAAAATACAGTGAATAATAAAAAATGTTCACTAGTCAATTGAAAAACAATGCCCAGAAAAGACGAAATAGAGAAAAGTCAAAAGTTAGAAAAGAAAAAAAAATGTCTTTCTGTACTTCCATTGTTGGAAGTTTCTTATTAAAAAAAATAAAAATAAAAAATACATTTAAAAAAAATGTATGGGTTAATTGTTTTATATAAAAAAAAATTGAGCGGGGGGGCGGTGAGCTCTACCCACCAACCCCACCCGTGGCAGTCGGCTCTGTGCTAGGAAGGTCAGACTGCCTACGGCAACCGGCAGGCATCATGACCGAGAAGAGAGGGGGGGTCGCGGGAGACCCGTTCCCCCCCCCCCCCCCCCAAACAAATTTTTAAAAGTTGGTTTTCTAAAAAAAAAGATTTCGTTGTTTTATGTTTATTTTATATTTTATTTTAAAATAAACTTTTTAGTAATATTTTTTAATTATTAGTTTATAATTAATTTAAATTATGTTTAATTTGTTAAATATTTATTAAAATTAATTTATTTAGTATTAACTAAATTGAAATTAGTTAATGTTATTTAAATTTAGTTTAATTGATATTTCTTATTTTAGTTTAACTAAACCTTTTAAAAATTATCAGTTTATTAATGGTTTCTTAATGAGTATTATTTAAAATCAGTTTAAATTAGTTTAATTTAAATTTGGACCATAATAGGATTAATCCTTTATTGATTAGGTTCATTTTATTTATGGGAAAATTTCATAATAAAGATGTTTCTTTTTTGAATGTTTATGATTATTACGTTACAATGGGAGATTTATTTTCATTATTGCTACACTTGATGTATAATGGATTACTGTTGTTTCTACATAATGAATTCAATGGTTTCTTTCCATGATTGATTATTTATATGCTATGGTTATTTGGGAGTTTTAGAATTCCCTAGAATGTATACAGAGGCTGGGGGTGTTTTGCATTTATGTTTATGATGTGGTGTGTGTCCTTTGTGTTATTACCCTAAAGTGCCCATGGAAACCTTTCGATTATGTTATCTGAGAATGTGTACCATTGTGATCGTTCCTCTTATGTGTGGGGAACTGGATTGGGTATACTTGGGTTTTGACCTATGCTAGATCTATGTAGGATCTGTGAGCCTAAAGTAGGTTACCTAGATGTGTAGTAGGGGGTGGCTTGCAATAAGTGTCGTGTCCGCAAGTGACTATTGGGATCGCTTATTGTAAGTAAACTTAACAAGTGAAAACTTAATGTATAACTGAGAGGTCTTAAAATGAACTAATAAGATGTGTTTTCCTCACCCATGCTTGAGCACTATTATAGGCTAATATGGAGGATGAGATGATTCTTTTCACCTTGAGGGGTGTGTATCTAGCATAGTTAGTGGCCTTGTTAGTTTGAGAGGTCATTGATGTCAAGTATGGTCACTTGAGTGTCAGGATCTATTTGGATTTCTAGGGCAAAAATTAAGGGTTAGACATACATGTTGACACCTTCTGTTACACTCTATATTTCCTACGTATGTTAGTTGCCTTTAGATTAGTGATTCTTACCTCCCATTATGTATAGTACACCTGGAGTTAGAGAGCTATCAGGATCCCTTGCTTAGCGATTACTTCCTTATTTGGTTTTGGATATCCGAGTGGGGTCTGTTGTTATCTCCTCAGCATGGTGGGGTGGACCTTTGTGGTTCCACATGGATGGGTGGTAGTGATTCTTTACCATTTGAGATTTGACATCCTTGTTCTAGTGCTTGATGGTTCTTATGCAGATGATCTCTTTATGATTCTTTACTTGTGATTATGTACTTATCTTTCATTATTGTAAATCTTGTATTAGAGTATCGCATGTGATACCTAATCTGGATATTGTATATTATTTGGTTTAGAGTGATTACTACATACCCTACAACATGTGTAGTGGATGTGAGTTTATGTAGGTTTCATGGTTATCCATGAGGATTGTAATTATCATTTGTATTGGTAGTTGTTATATCTATATAAATGGAATCTTTTATTATGTTGTTTAGTTGAGTTTTACTTTTAAGTAATTCAATGTCATGGAACCCTTGAGTCTTGTAATCTATGTTTGTGTATGTTATATGAGTAAATGGTATATGCTTCTGCATTAATGTATGTCTTATTGTGTAAACTTTAGAAAAAAAAATTGTTCATCAAACTTAGTATCATATTCTAGTTTAATCTCTCTTGGGTTCCCTAGCGGAGCGTTACATGATACAAGATGACAACTTACAAGGACAGTTTAAGATTTGATGGTATAAACTACTCTCTTTGGAAAATTTGCATGGAATGTCATCTAAGATGCATCGGTGAAGCTTTTTGTTAAATTATCAAAAATAGTATATTCCTCTTGCAAATCCTATAACTTTGTATGAGATCAAGAAGGTTGAATACAATATTAGAGATAAGGAAGCATTGTCGAGTGCTCTGACTGACACCGAGATGAAAATTTTTATGGAATTGAATATTTCTCATGTGATCTAGAAGAATTTGGAAACCTTTTATGAAGGTGAGAGTTATGTGAAGATTGCAAAGTTGCAGAGCCTAAAAGGAAAATATGAGATGTTGAAGATGAGCGAAGATGAGAATAATACTTCTTACATGCAAAAGGTGAATGAGCTTATGTGCAATATCAGATGTGTTGGTGGATAGTTGGAAGAATTGGAGATTGTTGCTAAAGTTCTCAAATCATTTCCTACATCCTACAAACATAAAGTTACTTATATTTAGGAGATTAACACTACGACAAATATAACCAGAGGCATTTTGATTTTTAATCTTACAACATTTGAGATGAGTGAATTTGGTGACTCTCTACCTCAGGTAGGATGTGCATTTAAGGCTACTATTTTTGGAAAGGATAAGTAGAGATGTGATCTAGGAGAAACTTTTCAAGAAGGATATCTAGATATGAGACAGAGATAAAGCAAATTGAAGATGAATAGCAAGAGCTTGAGAAAATCAAAGCCCTTGTTTCCAAGAGATTTCCCAAAAGTGATAGTAAGTATGAAGTAAAATTTCCTCTTAATTTTTTTTCTTGCAATAATATTGGTCATTTTAAAGTTTCAAGATGTCCAAAAAGAGTTCCTAAGGCTAAACCTAAGAAACCTAGATTTTAGAAGAGATGTTTTTATGTTATTGATGATGGTGTGATAGATGATGAGTGTGATAAAGGTGGTTTAGGTGATAATAAATGGGTATTTATTGATATTAAAGAAGATGTCTAATACCTATTGACTCTACTAGTTGCATGAATGAGGAAAGAGCTTTGGCCATGCAAGTTGAAGAGAAAGATGAATGGGTGATTAACAATGGATTCTCACATTGTTAGCTCTTGATTTTTCAATGCAATTATTCTCTAAGAAATATATTCCTAGTCTTAATCCATTTAAATTTTACATATTCATCCTTGATATTAATACATGAAAGTATCTTTTTTTCTATACATTTTATAATGAGAATAGTTACTACGGGTTTTTTATGTGTAGGAGGAATATTTCATGGTGATCGACATAGTATTTATTGAGGATCCTTAGCAGCGAGGGTACATTCATGGCAATGAAGGAATAATCCATCCAAGAATGGTGTGGAAATTCATCTACATGTCATCCTACTTGGTCAAAGTTGACTAGTCAAGATTCTATAAAGTAAAAAGGTGTTTCAAATAATCTGAGATATCATGTTTCAATAATAATGGCTTCTTCAAGATAAAGTATCCAGGATAAAGAATTGGCCTAAAGTATCAAAAAAGATATCACTTCGAGTAAGAAAGTAGGGGGGAAACGATGACCAAAGTCCTTTGAAGTGAGGTGAAGCTTCCTCACTCAAAGTGTTTGTAAAATTCATATCGAATAACCTGGCTAAGGATATCAACGATGCACAAGTTACTCTAAAGGAAGGAGAGCCTTGTCGCAACATCACAAAATTTGAAAAGGGGATGTCTTAGAAGTTGTAAGTATGTGGGATGGTAACACATTTCTAGTGGTGAAACAGATTAAGCGAGATGATTGACTTGTGGGACCTTGTGACAAGTATCGAATAAAATTTTGGTCGAGTAAGTGGGAAGTTTTGTATATGATGGTTGACTTGTTCAAAATGTGGTGGGGTCATTTCTCATGATTCATCGGACAAAAGTATGTGTCAAATAACTCATCCGAGATAAAAATGACATAAAAACTATTCGAAAGGAGAAAGGTTACTTTTAAATTTAGGTAAGTTGAAAAGGCCTCCATACTGTTGGTGCCCAAAAATGATGGTTTGGATTTTCCTATGGACTTGCCAATCCAATGTTGGGAAACCCAATTGTATTTGCCAACTAACAAGTTCAACCAAATGGAGGTTTAAACTTTTGTAATTCTGGCTTTGCAAAGCCAAGGCTAGTAGACCCAAGTACCTTAACCAAATATATTGATTCAAAAGTTTTTTATAGTGGATAACTAAATATAAAACTTGTGGATTCTCTCAAGGTGACAAGTAAACTTGAGAGGAACCAAATTTTTAGTATCTCAATCAATTGTATATTGAATGCTGCAAAAAACTGAAATTCTTTGATTAATAGTAAATGTTTGCAAAAGTTATATAAAATGAAATAGATCAAAGGAATAAAATATCAAAAACTTTGAACGATGAACTGAATGACTATATTCCACTTATTGATAAGATCAGTGCCTTGCTCCTACTTGGGCAATAGAGTAAATTCTATATCAATCCTACGTACACCTCAGAGACAGTTTTAATAACTTTTATATAAAAATACCATCATTTCAAGGGCTTCTACATGAATTATAATTGAAACCAGATTATATAGTTAGTTCTACTAAATTTAACTATGTCTTTGAGAGACCAATAGAACAGAGGAAAGTTTCTCAACCACACCTTTCACCTGATGATCAAACTGTATATATATTTTACTTTACAAATACCATGAGAATTTAACACAATGAAACAATCTATCTAAATAGATCTATCTAAGAGACTAACTAAAAATAATTAAAAAAATATTGCCATAAGTGAAAGAATAAGCACTTATCTCTTTATTAATGTTGAAAAATAGTACATTAAAGTTCATGTTGCAATTGTGTTCAAATTCTATTATACAATGTGTTTTTTCTCCTTTTTTTTGTTTACATTTTACACCACATATATATGTGGATTAATGGTTTTCACACCCCTTTAGGGTGAAGAGACACCGCCTTATGTTAAAATTTAAAAACTTATTTTGAAAAACCTAATCAACAAACTAACTAATTACTAGCTATCTTTCGGATTTGGCTTTGGCTGAAAATCTAAAATAGATTGTCCAAACATAATATTTTTATTGGAGATAGGAAATTTGATTTTATGAACTGGGTCTATTTTATATTTTCAATTTTTGATCTGTTTCATTCTATGTCAACATCATCTTTTTAGCAGGTTGAATTCCAACATCTCTGAAACCGTCGCTTACAGAATTTTGATTGTTCCTATCACAAAGCTTCCTTCCTCAATCCCTCAACTTTTAATTAAAAAGTAATATATTTTTTTATTCCTATCTCATTTCATTTAATCCATCATGTCATCAATTATTGGGCATGGAGTTTAGGATGCCATTTTTAGATTTTTATCACTATATAGGACTCTAAATTTTGCCAAAAATTTAGAGCTCCAACATGCTCTTTCTGGGGATGTATGCTCCTTGTGAGCATAGAAAGATCTCAGTTATCTCTAGAGAAGTAGACCAAGTATCTACTCTTTACCTGATGTAAATTGAATATTGGGTGGCCCATGCCCCCAAAAAGTAAACACTATTATTTCCCTTTGTCAAAAAATTTATTCTGTTCATGTAACACTTTGAATCTCCTATATATGATATTATATTATTCCTTATCTTTATCAACAAGAGTATTTGAAAATAAACAAATCTCAGAATTATTTAGCCCCAACATCTGATCCCATGTTGTATTAGATATATCATCCTTATAGAGAATATTTATTGGCTCCACTTCATCAATGCAATCTTTGTCTTTTGATTTATGTTTTTTCTTTGAGAAATCATCAGGTGCACTGTGTTCTTTGTTGGATGGAGGATCAATGTGCATATGATCAATCATATAAGTATCTAAACTAAGTTCTTATTCTTATATGTTTCCTTGCACACAATGTGCCCCATTTCCATTCTCTAGATATTGTTTCTCCGCACATAAAGGTTTTGAAGGTAACTCATATTTAGGAACTATTACTTCTTTTATATCAAGAATCTGATCAAGTGGGATACTTGGATAATTTTTTAGTACTTTTCTTCAACATAATCTCATTATTATGCTTGGTTATTACAGTCTCATCTTTAGAAGTCTGATATAAATCTTTCTCATAGGATGAACTGAATGATATCTTACCTTCTGAATGTATATTTTGAGTGTTATCAACTTCAAAATCATCATTAGGCCTGCTACCTTCATCATGATGTTGATAGATTTGGTTATATAGAAAATATCCTTCACATAATGGATTCTGGGACATAGAGAACATAGATTTATCTTCCTCTACTTCCTCTTCAAACAGTGGATTCAAGAACATAGAAAATTCAGGCACACCTTCATGAGAATTTTCATCAACATCATTGGATGTTTCATCAACAAGACTAATATCTTCATTGACATTATTTTCTAAAAATTCCTAATGTTCATATGTTGTATGTTGTTCTATTTTATCTCCTCTATTCGATTTTTGGAAGTTATCATCTCCTTCGTCTAGTACTCCCTGAATATATATTGATTCATTAACTTTCTTATCATGATGAAACAAAAATTTGACCACTCTTCTCAACATGTTTTTGATATTTCATGTCTAACAAAGATGAAATTTCTTTTGTACTGAGAAATTTGTCTTCCTCATCATCATGGTCATTGATACCTGTTTCCATACACATATCATTATGTACATATTCTTCTTCAACTTGATCTGAATTTTCTTCCTCCTCATAATCCATGCTATCTTCTTTCCCACTAAGATAATTATCAAGCATAAGGCCTTGTTCAATCTGATCATAAGCCTCCTCTTCTTTGTCTTCATCATCCTTTTCTAATATCTAAAAAAGGGGCTTCAAAATAGGATCATATAGTGAGATTCTTAACTCCAAAAACTTTCTTACTAATTCCTCGCTTGAAGGCATGACCTCAGCTGGAATCTCTTTTAAAATTCTTACCATCCTTATGAACAAATATGTTGTAGACTCCCCCTCAAATCTCTCCAAACTAAAAAATGCATCCAAAGGAGACATGTAAGAGTCTTCTTCCATATTGTGATCTTTAATCTCACTATGTTCATAATGCATGTCATCTTCACTTGCATCATGAAACATATCAAGAAACCATTGCTCAAACTCTCCCCATGATGAGATACTTTGTTCAGGTGTCATACTAAAAATAAAACCTACATGATCTGTCAATGATATTACACACAATTTCATAATCACATCTTCTGAATAGATAAGACAATCTTCAATAAATTTACAAAATGCCTGCAAATGCTCCATTGGTGAAACTGATCTATCTCCACAAAATTTTGGAACATATTTTTTAGTTTAAGAGGAAAATCTTTCCGACCACGAGGGATGTTATCAAAATTAAATGGTCTATATACTTCAATAATAAATTTTGGTCTTGGATCACAAAAGTTTGATACTTTATGTGAATGTGTATTCTGGTACATACTAAATATCTGAATTTATAGTAACTTATTTCTTTATACATTAGGTTCTTGTCAATAGAGTTTCCACCTCTTTAAAGAGGAAAACTTTACTTATTTCCTTCTAGGTCTTGTCCCTCAGTAGAGTCACTGACTGAAATTGTTTGTTAAATAGAGTCATCACATTCTTGCCAGAAGGAAAAAACTTATTGTCTTCTGAGTTCTTATCTCTAGTATAGTCTTAATTATATCACCAAAGATTCTAGGTAATCTTCAACATTATCTTTCATAGACAACTCCCCAGCGGAGTCGCCAATTTTTTGGTGCCCAAAAATGATGGTTTAGATTTCCAATGGACTTGCCAATCCAATATTGGGAAACCCAATTTTTTTTTCCAACCAACAAGTTCAACCAAATGGAGGTTTGAACTTCTAGAATTCTAGCTCTACAAAGTAAAAGCTAGTAGGCCTAGGTACCTTAACCAAATCTATTCATTCAAAGATTTTTTATAGCAGATAACTAAATATAAAACTTGTGGATTCTTTCAAGGTGACAAGTAAACTTGAGAGGAATCAAATTGTAAGTATCTCAATCAATTGTATATTGAATACTGCAAAAATTGAAATACTTTGATTAATAGTAAATGTTTGCAAAAGGTATACAAAATGAAATAGATCAAAGGAATAAAATATCACAAACTTTGAAGAATGAACTAAATGACTATATTCCAATTATTGATAAGATCAGTTCCTTGCTCCTACTTGGGCAATAGATTCAATTCTATATCAATCCTACGTACACCTCAAAGACAATTTTAATAACTTGTATATAAAAAGACCATCAATTCAAGGGCTTCTACATGAATTATAATTGAAACCAGATTATACAGTTAATTCTACTAAATTTAACTCTGTCTTTGAGAGACCAATAGAATAGAGGAAATATTGTCAACCACACCTTTCAACTGATGATCAAATTGTATATATATTTCACTTTACAAATAACATGATAATTCAACACAATGAAACAATCTATCTAAATATATTTATCTGAGAGACTAACTGAAAAGAACTAAAAACTATTACCATAAGTGAAATAAAAAGCACTTATCTCTTTATTAATGTTGAAAAAGTAGTACATTAAAGTTCATGTTGCAATTGTGATCAAATTCTATTATATAATATTTTTTTTCTCCTTTTTTGTTTACATTTTACACCACATATATATGTGGATTAATGGTTTTCACACCCCTTTAGAGTGAAGAGACACCACCCTATGTTAAATTTAAAAACTTCTTTTGAAAAAACTAATCAGCAAACTAACCAATAACTACCTATCTTTTGGATTTGGCTTTGGTCAAAAATCAAAATAGATTGTACAAACATAAGATTTTTACTAGAGATAGGAAATTTAATTTTCTGAACTGGGTCTATTTTATATTTTTAATTTTTGATCATTTGCATTATCTATTGACATCATCTTTTTAGAAATTGAAAATTCCAGCATCTCTGAAACCTTCACTTAGAGAATTTTGATTGTTCCTATCACAAAGCTTCCTTCCTTAATCCCTCAACTTTTAATTAAAAATTAATATATTTTTGTATCCCATTTCATGTAATCCATCATGTCATCAATCATTGGGCATGGATTTTAGGATGCCATTTTTAGAGTTTTATCACTATATAGGACTCTATATTTTTCCAAACATTTAGAGCTCCAACACATACGAGAAGAAATTTACCTGATAATGGGTGATGTCACAGAACACACATGCAACAATTTTCCAAAGGGTAGAAATAGAAAATCGAGTAAGATGTAATTTTGAATAACTTTGAGGCTATGCAACATGAAGTACTATTTTTTTCGAGGTCAAAAAATAAAGAAATTAAAGCATCATTTTTGTTGGATGAAGTGAAGCTTCGAATAACTTAAAATGGGTTGTGATGGTTTGGGTATATTCGATATACCCATAGATAATTTTCATAAGAAAAATAAAATAGATGGCGGCATGAAGTTGTAAATCATAGGATAGTCCATTCATTAGATAATAAAGGCATCAAATAAGTTGTGTAACAACTCAACGAAGATTGTTGGTTATTCAAGAGGAGGCCTTGTCGAGTAAAGGAAGATAATATTGTTTGAAACTAGTTTTGAATAAGTTAGGGCATCAATTAAAGGTGAATATGATAAAATTGAGGTTTCCAATTAATCAATAAAACAATATTGCGAAGAAGGTCATAAAGGATTACTCGATAGCGCCTAATTATTTGAATGCATTAAAATAAATTTTGAACATGAGTGGAACCCATGGGAAATAGAGGACATTCCATGTGGCTAATAATTCACTAAGAAAGCTGTAGATTATTTTCTCATGGAAGGTAATTTTTTACTTTCTTAAATTAATATCTGATTAGCTTATTTTTAATCTATACAGGATCTTGTTAGCGGCAAAGACTATGGATGGATTCATGGGACAAGAGGATATGAATTTTGTAGATGGAATAGATCATCATGTTGGAGATCACAATCTAGACATCATCCACAATTTAGATGCATATTTCCCATGAAGGATTCTTAAATCACAAGAAAGGATGTGGTGAGCTATTCGAGGATTATTCATTATGCCTAAATGATTCCAAATGTTGTCTCAGGGAGATTTTATGTAATTAATCTATTATGTCAGTTTGATTAGTTGCCAATTAAGTATAACAAGTCTTTGTGAAAGGGTATGCATTTTCACCCAAACTGAATGCTCGTCTATATATAGGGGATGATTTTGATGTTAGAGGGGAAGGAATAAAAATTCTACTATTATTTTTTACAATGCACAATTGATTTTTTCTTCAAACCATATGTCCAATAGTATGCAATCCATATTCTTAGGATTAATACAAATCGGGAGTTCTTCTTCTTTCAAAGGTTTTATTTTGTTGTCTTTACTGATTAGTTCCTTATGATATCTCTTTCATAAAAATAGATGTCAAATGTGCAGTCTTATGGATAGTATTTTTAGTATGTTACAATTTGACCATCAAGATAAAGATTGGTTATCAAATTTATTTTTTCTTATTGGTCTTGCTAAGAAAATTTAAAATAAATAAGACTAACTCCAATATAAATTCAAACTACTTGAACATACAGAAGCCATTTGGTTAATATTTTAAAAATTGTCTCATAAGGTTATACATAGGATCATAAAGATAAAATTTCTTCACCTGAGAAGGACAAGGAACTAGTCTGTTATTAAGCTTTGGAATTTGATTAGCATTTGCATTCATAAAGAAGTCATTTAAGCATACATCCAGTTACAAACTATACATTATTATCAACCATTTTTTTTATAATCAATTTTATTAAAGCATTCTTACAGCATTCAATTATTTAGTAGTTATGATATTCACAATTTGGTATATCTCAAGAACTCACTTGCCATCTTGAGAGATCACTCAAAGTTTCATATACGTTTATATCTAATATAAAAATACCTTAACCTGGAGATTAGGTTAAGGTATAGTCCCACCTGCCTTGGTTTTGCAGAGCCTAAAGTGCAGAGGAGGAGAATCATAATCGATCACTCCTATTTGTTGGCAAAATTAGTTGGAAGATCCCATAGTTGAGTAGGAAAGCTCATAGGATTTCCAATCTATTGATTTTTCAACCAATAGATTGGCCACTCCATTGGGGAGTTGTTTATAACAACATTTTTGAATTTTACCTAGGAGCTCTAGTGTTAATTTGTTGAAGAAATGATTAACAATTCAAGTTTTTCCCATCTGATTCACACAATGGATTGGAGACTATGTTGGGGACTTGTTCATAAGATTTCTAGAATATTTGGTGATTAAATATTGCCTCTATTGGAGATCTGAACCCAGAGCAGTAAACAACCTTTTCCTCTTAGTGAGGTGGTGACTCTACAGTAATATATGATTAACAGTTTGCTTGCAAAAGGGTAAGTGAAGATCCTAGACACTTATCTTTAAAGTAAATTTTGGGTAGAAGATCCCTTAATAGAGGACATAAAAATCATATTGAGTTAAGTCTAAAAACAAACTTGAATAAGAATAAGAGTCTAAAAACAAACTTGAATAAGAATAAGCGTTCATATTTAGAGATAACATTTGCAAGATTAAAGAAATTCTCTGATAGGGAAAGAGGAGCTTTCAGTGAAGAGGAAGTTCCCACATCAAATCATCACAGTCCAGGAAGTAATCATGAAAATTGGAATCCTTTTTTCCAATTGGATGTGGAAGATCATAATCCTCTACAAGGGATAAATCAAGAGGAGGTAGATGAAGAAGAATATAATGAGGAAGATCAACAATTGGACATAATTTTATGTAAATTTTCTAACATGGGAACTAACACTAATAAGATGGATAGAGCTCTTAAAAGGTTACCAGACGAGGCATTAGAAAATTTTGGTATAAATAGAAATGAAATTGTTGCACCAAGAGGAGAAAGAGTAAGAGATGAAAGAAAAAGAGAAGAAAAATTTAGAGACGAAAGAACAACAAAGGATGACAGATCCTCTAGATACAATCCTCCTCATAGGAAAAATAGAGAGAAATTTTTCAACACTGATCATACTAATCCATTGTTTGAACCAGAAAATAGGGGAAAATTTAGAAGTAATAACAATGGTGGTGAGCAATATGACCATTTGAGACAACTGAACAATGGAGGAAATCATCACCATGGAAACACAAGGCAGAAAAATATTGGTAGCCATTATAATGGTTGTCAAAACTACAGAGTAAATAATCAAGGAGGCATGAACCATCAAAATCATGAACAAAGAATAAACAACCTGTTAGTAATAACTGAGAGGGGGGGTGAATCAGTGGCCTCAGAAATTTATCCTTTAAACTTTAATCCACCAATTAATACACCTCAGATTATTAAGTCCCTACAAGATGTATGCCTTGAAATACTTGAAATAATTAACTGTCTGTTGGTTTACCTTATCTATCCTTATTCTCCTTGATTACCGATAAGTAGTAAAACTCATTTACCGATACTCATTAAATATGCAGAGTATACCAATCAATCTAGAAATACATATGTGAAATGTAAAACAATAAAGTAATAAACCATACACACATAACACATGGATTTTAACGTGGAAACCCTGTTAAGGGAAAAAACCACTGGGACTGGTAACCCAAATTTTCACTCTTCTAAAGTGAGCCCTGTTAGGAGCCAACCCTGTTAAAGGTTACAAACACACGGTTAAGTGTGACCTTGTTAGAGGATTTTTATACATATTTTGTCACTTAGTATCTAGCATCTATGCTACCATCCTTGAATCAGTCTTTAGACTGTTAATAGGCTTTATGCTAATATTACTACCATCCTTGAATCAGCCTCCTTCTTATACTGTCAATAGGCTTTAGGTAAGACCGTTGCTACTATCATGAATCAACCTTTTTGGTAATCTGTTATGATATACCTCAATTATAGAAGACGGTTAAGTCATGCTCTGTTAAGAGACTTAATGATTCAATGGTTAAATTGAAACATAATGACCTATTTCTAATGCAACTTTGAATTGAAGATATTCAAATCTATTTACATATATTACCTCTCTGATCACTGTATCAATTCAATTCCTTTGTGCTTCACACTTTCTGCTCTGTGATGTTGTGCTTCTCTATTCTTCGGTGTATGCAGAATTCTTTAGCTCTCCCTTAGCTTGATTGATCAGGCCTGTATGAAGTTTATCCTTCACCAATTTCTCTTTATCATCTTCTATTAATTCCCTCCCCCGTGTATCTGAGTGCTTATGAAAATGAATTATTCTTTTCTCTTATATAGACATGATGTTCCTTAATTCTTGATTCTTGATTCTTGGCATGAAAAACAATCCAGCCAATTTGATTTACAGCTTTAACTCCTGATTTATCTCATAGTTATCTTCTTTCCAACTATATAAATCAAATGCTTAACTGTATTTGAATAAAACAAATAAAACAATTAGTTAAGTCTATCCTTAAGCTCTGCCAGCTAGATATTTTGTCATTTTCTGATCTCTCTATTCTGTTTGTCAATTCTACAGTTCATCATCGGTGACAACTGCTAGTTTCATCAGTGTAACTTCAGTTAACTTTGGGATCTCCGTCCATTGAGCATCATTGGATCTTGCTCCCTGGGCAACTCTATTTTTATCTTGTGAGGCATCTTGTGATTCTTCTTCATCGGGCAACACTGTCTTCTGCTTGTCGGGCATCACTATGACTTTATCTCTATCTTTACCATGTTAGTAATAACTGAGAGGGGGGGTGAATCAGTGGCCTCAAATTTTTATCCTTTAAATTTCAATCCACCAATTAATACACCTCAAATTATTAAGTCCCTACAAGATGTATGCCTTTGAAATACTTGAAACAAATGACTATTTGTCAGTTTACCTTGTCTGTCCTTATTCTCCTTGATTACCGATAGACAATAAAACTTATTTACCAATACTCAGTAAATATGCATAGTATACCAATCAATCCATAAATTCATATGTGAAATTTAAAACAATAAATTAAAAAACCATACACACATAACACAAGGATTTTAACGTGGAAACCCTATTAAGTGAAAAACCACTAGGACCGGTACCCCAAATTTTCACTCTTCTGAAGTGAGCCCTGTTAGGAGACAACCCTATTAAAGGTTACAAACACATTGTTAAGTGCAACCTTGTTAGAGGATTTTTATACATAGGTTGTCACTAAGTATCTGGCATCTACACTAACATCCTTGAATCAGCCTCTAAACTATCAATAGGCTTTATGCTAATCTTACTACCATCCTTGAATCAGCCTCAGATTGTCAATAGGCTTTAGGTAAGACCGATGCTACTATCATGAATCAACCTTTTTGGTAATCTATTAGGATATACCTCAATTATAGAAGATAGTTAAGTCCTTCTCTGTTAAGAGACTTAATGCTTCAATGGTTAAACTGAAACACAATGACCTATTTCTAATGCAACTTTAAATTGTAGATATTCAGATCTATTTATGTACTTTACCTCTCTGATCAATGTATCAATTCAATTTCTTTGTACTTCACTCTTTCTACTCTGTGATGTTGTGCTTCACTGTTCGTCGGTGTCTGTAGAATTCTTTAGCTCTCCCTTAGCTTGATTGATCAGGACTGCATGAATTTTATCCTTCATCATTTTTTCTTCAGCATCTTCTCTTAATTCACTCCCCCGTATCTGAGTGCATATGGAAATGAATTATGATTGTCTCTTATATAGACATGATTTTCCATGATTCTTGATTCTTGATTCTTGGCGTGAAAAGAAATCTAGCCAATTTGATTTACGGCTTTAACTCCTGATTTATCTCGTAGTTATCTTCTTACCAACTATATAAATCATCTTTAAATCACTTACTTAACTGTGGTCAAATAAAAAAAATAAAACAACTAGTTAATTCTATCTTTAAGCTCTGCTAGCCAGATATTTTGTCATTTTCTGATCTTTCTGTTCTGTCAGTCAATTCTGCAGTTTGTCACCAGTGACAACTGCCAGTTTCATCGATGCAACTTCAGTTAGCTTTGGGATCTCTATCTATCGGGCATCATTGGATCTTGCTCATCGGGCAACACTATTTTCAGCTCATCGGGAATCCTGTGATTCTGCTTCATCAGGCAACACTATCTTCTGCTCATCGGGCATCACTCTGACTTTATCTCTGTCTTTACTGATGGTGTGCACTCCGCCGGTGTAATCCGTCACTTGGTGAATACTTGACTTTTATGCATTGCTGAAAGCATAATCATTGTTCCATTGATTCTCTGAAGTCTTTGGCATTATGTGTATGACCATACAGATGATATCAAGTTGACATCAATGACAATACAAACCATTAACTAATTTAATGTCTTGCATCATCTTCAACTTAACATTATCAAACATTCAATCAGTTACATGTCATCAATCTCTCCCTTTGGCATTGATGGAAACATACTATATTATCACACTATACTATTTCTAATACAACATGAAATACAGTTGTTGAGATTCATCAAATTACCAAACAGTTTGTTTTGAAAAAAAATGTATGACCGCCGGTAAGCTCTGAGTAAGCTTAGATTTGATTCTTGCAGCTTTCTTTGTTTCTTCTTCTAATGTGTTGTAACCTCTGTTGGTGTCAATTTCTCTCTCTTCTTCTTTGATGTCTTTGTCTTGTATTTGTAACTTTTATACAAATACTCTCACTATGGATATGATCTCTCCCTGTTTGGAGTAATCTGATAATGAATAGTTTCTGATGATAATATGAAATACATTCTCTCCCTTTGACATTAATGCCAAACAAATATTTTCACAAATATCTGACATTCT
>MU227026.1:2827226-2844479 GCA_018584345.1 Thuja plicata
TATCTATCTCCATAATAGCTCTTTGTCCTCATAGGTCCACATAAATTAGTATGAACTAATTCTAGAATATCATCAAATGTATGGGTTTTGCTTTTGAAACTAGACTTTGTCATTTTACCTTTTTGACGATTCTTGCACATGATGTTGTCTGGCTTTGTCATCGTCGGTAAGCCTCTTACACTTCTTTTTTTGCTTATTTTCATCATATTGTCAAAATTCACATGACACAACCTTTTGTGCCACAGCCATATGTCTTCATTTCTAGTCATCAAGCAAGTGGGGTTAGTATCATTCAGATAGAATAAGTTACCTTTGGTCTGTTCACCGGTACCAATCAGTTTTCCTGATTCATTGAAGATCTTTGCCTTCTTATTCTCAAATGCTACTCTGTGACCTGAATTATTCAGTTGAGAAACACTCAACAGATTATAATCCAATCCTTTTACCCAATAAGCATTTTCACATTTAATCAGGTTATTTAGCATTACTATTCCTTTACCTTCAATTTGACGAGGAGAATCATTTCCCATTCTTACTGTACCACCATTATAGTATTCAAAAGTATTAAACTTTTCTTTGTCACTGGTCATATGGTGAGTGTAGCCACTATCTATAATCCAGATATCATTTTTACTAATCTTAGATATGAGTGTAGTTTCCTCATACCTTTCATCTTCATCTAAATCATCCTTCATAGCTACAAACACTATCTCAACATCATCTTCCAGTTTGGTGTTAGTATCTTCATCTTTGCAAGCAGCTAGATAGATAGCCTTCTTTCCTTTGTCCTTGTAATCTCAGGTATCACTTCTTTCTGATCGTCGGTAACCTTTGTAATCTTTGTTATCACCTCTGTCAGATTTCTTCTCAAAAGATCTGTTGTCACTTCTATCATCTTTTCTTTTGTTAGGACATCTTGCATCAAAATGTCCAATCTCTTTACAATTTAAACATACAAGTGGTAACTTGCCTTTGTATTTACCTTTGCCTTTTAGCATTCTTCTTACCATGAGTGTTGCAATTTCATCTAGATCTTCTTCTTCACTTTCACTTTCACTATCTCTTCTAGATGAGTGTCTCTGACTAGATTTGATTATTCTCATACAAGACTTGAATGTAGACTCTAAATTTGGTAAGACACTATTATCAAATTTATTCATCTCAAATGAAATCAGTCTACCAATCAGGCTATCAAGAGTGACCATATTATTTGCTACTACTCTCATTTCTTGAATAGAAGAGACTCTAATAGCATATATGGGCAATAGGGTTCTTAAGATTTTACTTACCACTGTCTCCTCTTCAAGTGTACCTCCAATGCCTCGTATAGCATTGACTACTTCTTTTATTCTTGTGATGTATTGTGTGATGTTTTCACCTTCTTTCATTATGAGATCATCAAGCTTTCCTCTAAGGCTTTCTGCCTTGGCTCTCAGAATATTTGCATCACCTCCATGTACAAGCTTCAACTTGTCCCACATTGTCTTTGCATTTTTTCAATCTTTGACATCCTCAAATTCAGCATCAAAGAGTGAGGTTGAAAGCTCTATAACCATGCAGTTATGTTCATTCTTTACTCTCAATTGATCTATTGTCAATGGTCTTATAGGAAACACATATGCAGTATCTAAGTATTCAGTAATATCATTTCCAATACCTGATAAGTGAATCTTTATCCTACTTTTCCATGAAGCAAAGTTGTCCGTGTTCAACTTGGGCACAACTCATCTATTCATCTTGTGATCTTTACTTAGGTCTTGAAACCTTCCTTCTAAGCACACAAGCTCTGATACCAATTGTTAGTAATAACTGAGAGGGGGGGTGAATCAATGGCCTCAAATTTTTATCCTTTAAACTTCAATCCACCAATTAATACACCTTAGATTAAAGTCCCTACAAGATGTATGCCTTTGAAATACTTGAAACAAATGACTATCTGTCAGTTTACCTTGTCTGTCCTTATTCTCCTTGATTACCAATAGATAGTAAAAATTATTTACCAATACTCAGTAAATATGCAGAGTATACCATTAAATCCATAAATGTATATGTGAAATGTAAAACAATAAAGTAATAAACCATACACACATAACACAAGGATTTTAACGTGGAAACCCTGTTAAGGGAAAAACCACTAGGACCGGTACCCAAAATTTTCACTCTTCTGATGTGAGCCCTGTTAGGAGCCAACCCTATTAAAGGTTACAAACACACTGTTAAGTGCGACCTTTTTAGAAGATTTTTATACATAGGTTGTCACTAAGTATTTGGCATCTCTGCTACCATCCTTGAATCAGCCTCTAGACTGTCAATAGGCTTTATGCTAATCTTACTACCATCCTTGAATCAGCCTCCTTCTTAGACTGCCAATAGGCTTCAGGTAAGACTGATGCTACTATCATGAATCAACCTTTTTGGTAATCTGTTAGGATATACCTCAAGTATAGAAGACGGTTACGTCTTGCTCTGTTAAGAGACTTAATGCTTCAATGGTTAAACTAAAAACTCAATGACCTATTTCTAATGCAACTTTGAATTGAAGATATTCAGATCTATTTATGTACTTTACCTCTCTAATCAATGTATCAATTCAATTTCTTTGTACTTCACTCTTTCTGCTCTGTTATGTTGCGCTTCACTGTTCGTCGGTGCCCACAAAATTCTTTAGCTCTCCCTTAGCTTGATTAATCAGGACTGCATGAAGTTTATCCTTCATCAATTTTTCTTTAGCATCTTCTCTCAATTCACTCCCCCGTATCTGAGTGCATATGGAAATGAATTATGATTGTCTCTTATATAGACATGATTTTCCATGATTCTTGATTCTTGATTCTTGATTCTTGATTCTTGGCATGAAAAACAATCTAGCCAATTTGATTTACGACTTTAACTCCTGATTTATCTTGTAGTTATCTTCTTTCCAATTGTACAAATCATCTTTAAATCACTTACTTAACTGTGGTCAAATAAAAAAAATAAAACAACCAGTTAATTCTATCTTTAAGCTCTGCCAGCTAGATATTTTTTCATTTTCTAATCTCTTTGTTCTGTCGGTCAATTCTGTAATTCATCATCGGTGACAACTACTAGTTCCTTCGGTGCAACTTCAGTTAGCTTCGGTATCTCTATCCATCGGGCATCATTGGATCTTGCTCATTGGGAAACACTATTTTCAGCTTTTCGGGCATCTTATGATTCTACTTTGTCAGGCAACACTATCTTTTTCTCGTCGGGCATCACTATGACTTTATCTCTGTCTTTACCGATGGTGTGCACTCTGCTGGTGTAATCTGTCACTTGATGAATACTTGAATTTTATGCATTTCTAAAAGCATAATCATTGTTCCATTGATTCTTTGAAGTCTTTGGAATTATGTGTATGACCATATAGATGATATCAAGTTGACATCAATGACAATACAAACCAGTAACTAATTTAATGTCTTGCATCATCTTCAACTTAACATTATCAAACATTCAATCAGTTACATGTCATCATACCGATTGTGTGCACTTTGTTGGTGTATGCTGTCACTTAGTGAATACTTGACTTTTATGCATTGTTGAAAGCATAATCAATGTTTCATTGATTCTCTAAAGTCTTTGGCATTATGTGTATGACCATACAGTTGATATCAATTTGACATCAATGAAAATACAAACCATTAACTAATTTAATGTTTTGCATCATCTTCAACTTAACATTATCAAACATTCAATCAGTTACATGTCATCACAACCATGGCAGACATAATGTTAGGCTAAGAGCACTTATGAAGATTGAGAGATACATGTAGTTGGACTTTATTAGGATAGTAGGTTATGAAAATCCTATCTAGAATGAATTCAGGAAAACTATTCCAAAGTTCACTAGTAATGGAATAGAATGTGTTGAACAACATGTGATAAATATGAGAAATACTATTGAAGAATTTGAAATACGCGATGAAGATGTATTCATGAAATTATTTGTGCAATCCATAATTGAAGATGTTGGTGAGTGGTATGGGGATTTCCAAATGGATTAATTTCCCATTGGAAATAATTTGCAACACAATTCATTGATGAATTTGGTGATCATACTAATACTTCTTTTGCTTCTCATGAATTAACTAGTATTAAGAATTTCAATCAATCAGTTGCAGAATTCAATAAAAGGTTCAACAAGATACTAAATAGAATACCAAGGGATATAAGGCATGTTGATTCATTTTTTATCAATTTTTATTTGAGTTCATTTGACAGTAAGAATTATTATAAAATAAGATCACATAGACCAGCAATGTTGTAACAAGCTTTCAAAGTTACCACAACCATTGAAAATGATAGGAAAGCTTCTAGCCGAGTGAATAAGAGAGATGATTCCAAGTTTTACAATCCCAGACCCCCTAAGAAAGATGAATTGAAGGAAATAATGGATATGCTTAAGGATTTGAAGGCAAAGAATAACAGAAATGATAGGCCACCAACCTATAGAAATGAAAGGTTTAGACTTCATGATATGTCATATAGTACAAATTGGGAGGATGGTAAACCTAAAAATCTCTAGCACAATAGGGAGATACTGGATCCTTTGAGGAAAAACAACCATATGGTGGGGGGAAACCCATGGTGTGATCCATGTAGATTGCCACATGATCTTGAAAACTATTTGATAGCTCAAATATTAGTGGTGGAAGAAGATCAGAGCGATGACCAACAACCCTCGGTGAATGCAGTCTCAACTGAACCCTTGTGGGGAAGAGATGACTACAGTTCTTCTGATGAAGAATATATACATGATGATGATTTAAATAGAATATATCAATCTGATGAAAAAAAGGAAGAAGCTCCAATGTTAAGGAGATTTACAAATGAAGAAAAGAAAGCTTATACCATTGTAGCAGTTGAGGAAGAAAGGAGTTATAACTGGTTGAGGAATTGAACAGTGAATGTGGATCAAGAAAAAACTGCTGGAATGTTTGCTAAAGTACCCAAACAAAATAAGGAAAGAAATTGTAAGAAGATAAAGTACAATACTACAAAGCAAGGCCAATAGGTAGATCATCATGAAGCCCCAAAACTGAAAAAGTCAAAGGAAAATAAAATGGTTAGTAAATCTATTCCCAATGATAGTTATTTTATGTCTAACACTTTGTCTCAAATAAAAATTTATGTTCCTTTGCTTGAAATGATAAAAATTCCAAAGTATAAGAGTAAAACTTTAAAAATATTGTCTAATGTAGGTGATGTTTCTAAAGAAGAGTCTAATCAAGAAAAAATAATGAAGTAACCTCCAATTGTTTATGTAGGCACCTCTGTTACTAAGAATGGAATGCAAGTAGATCCTTTTTATCTTACATTGTTGATTAACAACAAGTTAGTTAAGAATTGTATGATAGATTCAGGAGTAGCAGTAAATATCATTCCATCAAAAGTTATGAAAGAAATTGGGATGAAAGTTGATACCACTTATGGAAGATGTTATGCTATGGATAATAGATTTGTGCCCGTGGTTGGAATAATCAAAAACATAGAATTTAAATTTCCAACTTGTCCTGAGGTATCATATAGAATTGATATTACTGTGGTAGAACTACCTGCTAATTAAGGAATGTTTTTGTCTAGGAAATGGTCTAATCTAGTAGGTGGTCATAATCAATCGGATCTATCTTATGCTACTATTTGAGTGGGTGGCAGGGAATTGAGAATTGACAGGGAGCCTAGATTATCATATATCATTGAAGATGTCGATCTAGAGAAAGTGAATTATTTTTTCCATACCAACATGGACAATTTCAAACTAACTATTACTAAAAATGCAATGCATATTACTAAAAAAATTGCAATTCATGCTAAAGAAGATCAAGATATGATGTGGAAAATGTATTTTGATAGTGCATGCAATAAGGAAGGGAATGGTGTTGGAATTATCTTTTTTTCTCCTAATGGAAAATCTTTTAAATACTCATTCCTTTTGTCTTTTCAATGTACAAATAATGTACCCAAATATGAGGCCCTTCAATTAGGCCTTAGAATTGCAAATAAGCATGGATTAAACTATTAATTGTCTATGGTGGTTCTAAATTAATTGTTTCTCAAGTTAAAAATAAATTTTTTACCAAAAAATCAAAATTAAAATGTTATAGAAATGAGGTTTGGGATTCCATAGAAGTGTTTGATGCATTTGCAATTAACGAGATTGATAGATCAAAAAATATTCTAGCAAACTTTATGGCTAACTTGGTTGTCAAGCACAATGACATCCATGTTACAAGATAGGATTGTTGTTGCACCAAAAGATCAACCTGTTAATGCCCGATACAACAAATAGACTTATAGAAGACACATGAGGTTGTTAAACCATGTCACAAATCCTCATGAGGGACACTAGCACACTTCCAACAATCCCCCTTCTAGCTTCACTCATCACAGCCTACGTGATTCAAACCTGTGACCAAGATCTAATACCACTTGTTACAATCTAGGGTTGTCATTGCACCTAAAGATCAACCTATTAATGCTTGATACAACCACTAGACTTATAGAAGATACATGAGGTTGTTAAACCATGTCATGAATCATCGTGATGGATGTTGGTGCACTACCAACAATCCCATTTGATGAAATAACACAAATAGAAATCAAAACCATGTCAGCAATACCAGACAATGTGCAGAATTGGTAGATTTTGGAGGATGACCATGATGTAATGATATTTCTCACATGTGAAGAAAAACATGATGATCAACTCATAGATTGGAATGTATATGTGGAAAAGGAGGCAGGTAAAGAACTTTTGTTTAGAAAAGAGGTTGTTCAACTAAAGACAAACAAGATTCCTAAGGGTTTAATTGCATTAGAGAGGATTTTTGACACTAAAGATAAAGTTGAGTTAAAGTAAAGCCCTGTGAATAATGATGATGTGGAGAAGATAAATCTTGGAAATGAGCACACTCCTAAGGAAGTATACATTGGAAAGAAGCTTACTCCTAAAATTAGGACATAGATAATAGCCTTGTTAAGGAAATACCTATGTGTCTTTGCATGGTCATATGATGACCTCAAAGAATATAGAGAATATTTATTTTAGCATGAGATACCTCTGAAACCATATGCAAAACCGTTTAGGCAAAGGTTGTGTCCCATAAACCCAACCTTGGCTCCAAAAATGAAAGAAGATTTGATGAAGTAAGGGATGAAAGAATCATAAGACCAATTAGACATTCAACATAGGTATCCAACTTGGTTCCACTTAGGAAGAAGAATGGTGACATAAGGATTTGTGTAGATTTTAGGAATTTAAATGTGTCATCATTAAAAGATAATTATGCTTTTCCTAACATGGAAGCTTTGTTGTAGAAGGTGATAGGAAACGAATTGATATCCATGATGGATGGGATTTTAGGGTATAACCAAGTGAAGGTCAAGGAGGAAGAACAATAAAAAAAATTGCTTTCACAACTCTATGGGGAATATATGTGTATGAAAGAATTCCTTTTGGACTTACTAATGCTGGAACTACTTTTCAAAGGGCTATGGACATGGATTTTGAAGGTTTGATTTGTTAGCACAACCGAGAGGGGGGGTGAATCAGTTGTGTGCCCAATTAATATAAAATTTAAATGTAAACACCAATTACTCAATGAAAATCTGAAACTTCAAGAACAACACCATAAAACAAGTATTTTTTTTGAGGAAAACCATGTTAAGGGAAAAAAAACCCGATGGGAATTAACACCCACAAATAATTTACTAATATTATAATGTCTTTGTTAGGATATCTATCCCTATTAGGAGCTGAGTATTACATTTAGTACAAATCCTTGTTAAAGGCTGAACCCTTTTAGGGGTGAATAATGGAGCTCACTGCCCAAGCACACTACCCAAATGTGAAGGTTAAACCCACCTTCTGGATCCAATTTCCGAAGAGAAGTATAGAAGTATACTTATAACAATGAACTGAATGATAGAAAATTAATTTGTCTATACAGTTCCAATGATATGCATCACAAATATAATCACTTCTCTATATTAGCATAATTTGCATCCACATGCTCGCAGCATCCAATCAATTCCATACTACTTACAACTAGACATTACTTTCCTTTATACAGGATACAATAAGCAAATAGGTCAGCCTATTGAGACTTCCCAAATGCACAATAATTACATAGAACCTTGCTAAGATACACATGGTACCTTAAACAAGTAAACATCAAATATAAATCATTTATTACGTGCCAAGATCGATAATCCATACTCGCCATCCTCTAAACATGTTACACCTCTATAGTCGGCCATAAATAGGTCTTCAAAGAAGAGTATGTGACAAGGTTGCCAATCATTTGTAGTCTCTATAGCTAACCTTGATGAGTTTGAGATTCGAGAGGTGACTCTTGATGATCACCCACTTCTTTGAGAGTTTTCAGATCTATTTTTGGGTGAGATCTTAGGCATGCTACCTAAGTGTGACATACATTTTGTATTGACTCATCCCTGGAGATGAGCCTATTTCTTGGGCACCTTATCATATGACCACTCAAAAGTTGAGTGATTTTCATTTTCAATTAGAAGAGATGTTTTCCAAGGGTCATATTTTTCATAGTGTTTCCCCTTTGGGGGGCACTAATCATCTTTGTGAATAAGGATGGATTCTTGTGTTTGTGCACTCATTACTGACAGTTGAATAAGGTGAAGGTGAAGAATCGATATCCCTTGTCGAGGATTGATGACTTTTTTGATCAGATGAAGGGAGTGAGATTATTCTCAAAGATAGATCTTAAGAAAGGATACCATCATCTTCACATTCATGAGGATGACATTCATCAGACAACTTTTTTCACTCGATATGGGCATTATGAGTTTACAGTTGTACCCTTTGGCTTGACCATTACATCATTGGCATTCATGATTTTAATGAATATTGTGTTCCACACCTATATTGACCATTTTTTCTCATGTTTCTAGATGAAATTTTAGTATATTCAAGGACTATGGAGGAGCATAAGGACCATTTTCATCAAGTTTTTTAGTGTCTTGATGACCATCAGTTGTTTGGCAACCTTGCCAAATGTGAATTCTTCCAAATAGAGGTTAGGTAGTTGGGTCATATCATCTCAAGACAGGGTATTTCTATGGATCCTTTGAAGATCCAATCCATTATGGATTCTCCAATGTTGACCAGTGTGTTGACGAGACTTTGTGAAGGCCTCGCCAACAGGGGGTTGTCACCGAATACTGGATTATCGACCAACTTTGCTTGAAGAGTTTTACTGGAGAGTAGGCTCTCCTGACCTCCAATCACATGGTAGTTGGGTCACAATGGTGTGGGGCTAGCTTATTTTAACAAGTGACTGTTTGTTTTGGGAGGATAGCTAGTTTTGACTCATCAACCTCTGAAAATTCAATGATAATGGGTTTCCTGCAAGCAATTTTTATGTCCAATAAAGAATATATAAAAAGATAGGACATGGTTAGCATAAATTTCTAACTATAATCATGATATACATCTCCTTAACATCAACAAAGCTCCGGATGAAAATAAATAACAGATACTGGGTATACATTGATGAACTATAACTGATTGAATGTTTGAAGATGTTAAGTTGATGATCACCAAGTCATAGAAAGTTTATGAAAGATATTAAATAAGTTAATGTATTGTATTTTCATTGATGTCAACTTGATATAATTTGTATGGTCATGGACATATTGCTAAAGACTTCAAAGAATTGATGAATCAAGGGCTATGCTATCAGTAATGCATATAAGTCAAGTATTCACAAAGTGATTGTATACACTGATGGAGTGCACACCGACAGTCAAAGTAAAAGAGTAGAGTCATAGTGTTACCTGGTGAGAAAATGCACAGAATTAGCAACAAGCAAAGTCACAGTGTTTCCCAATGAGCAAAGCACAGTGTAACCCAACGGATAGAATTACAGTGTTTCCCGATGGAGGGAGATCCCAAAGACAATTGAAGTCACACCAATGAAATAGTCATTTATCACCGATGACTAACTGAAGTATTGATCGACAGAATAAAGAGTTCATAAATGATAAAATGCTTAGCTGTCAAGAGCTAAAAGATAAAGCTGGAGATAAGTAAAGAATTTAAATCTACTTATCATTGTTTTAATTGACAAGATAAAGCTGGAGATAAGTAAAGAATTTAAATCTACTTTATCCATTTGGCAAGAAGATCTCTATGAGATAAAACTAGAGTTTTGCCTTAAATCTAATTGGAAATAATTGTGGATCATGCCAAGATCAAGAAAGCCAAGAAATGGTGAAATCATGTCTATATAAGAGACAAGCTTATTCATTATGAATAAGGGGGAGTGACAAAAGAATAGATGCTAAAGAGATTCTGAAGGAGAAGAAAGTATTCATTAAGACCTGATCAATCAAGCTGAGGAAAGAGCTAAATTCTACAGACGCCGACGAACAATGATACAGCATCACAGAGAAGAATAGTGTGGAGAAAAGGTATTGAATTGATAATATTGATCAGAAAGGTAATGCACTTACAATAGATCTGAAAATATGCAATTCAAGTTGTATATGTGAAAAGATTAATTTACTGTTTCAGTTTAACCAATGAGGCATCAAGTCTCTTAACCAAGCAAGACTTAAAATTCTTTTGTAATGGAGATACATCCCAAGAAGTATCAAAAATTTTGATCATACAAAGTAGCATTGGATATGCCCAATACCTATTGACAGGCCAAGTGAGTGTTTGATTAAGGATTGTAGCATTAGATGCCAGATACTAAGTGACAAACTATCTATTTAAATCCTCTAATAAGGTCACACCTAACAGTGTGTTTGTAATCTTTAACAGGGTTGGCTCTTAACTAAGCTCACTTTAGAAGAGTGAAAATTTGGGGTACCGGTCCCAGTAGTTTTTCCCTTAACAGGGTTTCCACATTAAAAATCCATGTGTTTATGTGTCTAGATATGAGTCATTACTTCATTGTTTTTCATTTCACTTAAGTAAATCTGGATTGATCAGTATACACTAGTTATTTAGTGTGTTTCAGTAAATAGAAAGACTGTTTATCGGTAAACATACAGAAGAAGGTTTTACAAAGCATTCGACAAGTAGAAATTTGATATAAGTATTCAAGGCATTCATCTTATAGGACTGAAGATAGCTAGAGATACAAATTTGTGGTACTAGTTTGAAGGGTTGATTTAAGGATTAATTTTTGAGGCCACTGATTCACCCACCCCCCCTCTTAGTTATTACTAACAATTGGTATCAGAGATTGTGTGTTTAGAAAGGGAATCTAACAAATCAAGCTAAAGATCACAAGATGTGCCCAAGTTGAACAAAGATAACTTTGCTTCATGGAAAAGAAGAATAAGACTCCACTTATCAGGTATTGGAAATGATGTTACTCAATACTTAGATACTGAATATGTGTTGCCCATAGGAGCGTCCATAGTTGAACAAATGAGAGAGAAGCATGAGAACAACTGCATGATGATAGAGCTTGTTTTCTCACTCTCTGATGTTGAATTTGAAGATGTCAAGGCATGCACAACTGTGAAGCAGATGTGGGACAAATTGAAGCTCGTACATGATGGTGATAAAAATATTCTGAGAGCCAAGGCAGAAATCCTCAGAGGAAAGTTTGATGATCTCAGAATGAAATAAGGTGAAAACATCACCCAGTATAGCACAAGAATAAAAGAGGTAGTCAATGCTATCCGAGGATTTTGAGGTGTACTAGATGAAGATACAATGGTATGTAAAATTCTAAGAACCTTACTACCTACTTATGCTATTAGAGTATCTGCCATACAAGAAATGAGAGCAGTAGCAAATAGAAATGTTACTCTAGATAGTTTGATTGGAAGACTAATTTCATTTGAGATGAATAACTTTGATAATAGAGTCTTACCAAACATAGAGTTTGCATTCAAATCTTTTTTGAGAATAATTAAATCAATTCATAAACACACTATGAGAAAAGATAGTGATAGTGAAAGTGAAGAAGAAGATATTGATGAAATTGAAGCACTCATGGCTAGAAGAATGCAGAGAGGCAAAGGTAAATACAAGGGTAAATTACCACTTGTGTGTTTTAATCATAAAGAGATTGGGCACTTTGCTGCAAGATGTCCTAACAGAAGAAAAGATGATAGAAGTAATGATAGGTCATTTGAAAAGAAGTTTGATAGAGGTGATTATAGAAGCAACCAACAATCAGAAAGAAGAGATACCCGAGACTACAAGGAAAAAGGAAAGAAGGCTAGTTACCTAGATAAATGCAAAGATGAAGATACTGTCACTGAATCTGATGAAGACATCGAGATGGTATTTGTGGCAGTAAAAGATGATTTAGATGATGATGAAGAAAGGTATGTAGAAACTGTACTCATATCTAAAGTTAGCAAAAATGATGTCTGGATCATAGATAGTGGCTGCACTCACCATATGATTGGTGACAAACAAAAGTTTGAGACTTTTGAATACTATAATGGTGGTTCAGTAAGAATGGGTAATGATACACCTTGTCTAGTTGAAGGTAAAGGAACTATAATATTGAATAACCTGATAAAATGTGAAAATGTTTGTTGGGTGAAAGGATTGAATTATAATCTATTGAGTGTTTCTCAGTTGAATAATTCAGAACAGAGAGTAGCATTTGAAAATAAGAAGGCAAAGATCTTCAATAAATCAGGAAGTGTGATTGGTACCAGTGAGCAGACAAAAGGTAACTTATTCTATCTAAATGATACTGACGCCACTTTCTTAATGGCTAGAAATGAAGACATATGGTTATGGCACAAAAGATTATTTCATGTAAACTTTGACAACATGATAAATATAAGTAGAAAGAGAAGTGTAAGAGGCTTACCGACGATGATTAAGCCTGACAATATCATGTGCAAAAATTGTCAAAAAGGTAAGATGATAAAGTCTAGTTTCAAAAGAAAAACCCATACATCTAATGTCATTCTAAAATTAGTCCATACTGATCTATGTGGACCCATGAGGACAAAGAGTTACTATGGTGATAGATACTTTATTCTCTTTTTTGACGATTACTCTAGAATGATGATAATAATGTTTCTAAAAGATAAATCTGAAGCATTCAAGATGTTTAAATGGTACAAAGCAATGGTAGAAAAACAAAGTGGTAAATAATTGAAATTCTTAAGATCAGATACAGGAGGGGAATTTATTTTAGATGAATTCACTAACTTTTGAAATGAGCATGGAATCAAAAGACAGGTCTTTGCACCGAGAACACCATAGCAAAATGGAATTACTGAAAGAAGGAACATATCCATTGTTGATTGTATAAGGACACTGATGATAGAGAAAGGCATCATCCAAATCTTTTGAAGGGAAGTTGTCAGTACTATTGTTTACACATTTAATAGAGTACAATTGAAGAAAGACATCAAGAAGACACCTTATGAGCTATGGTATGGTTACACACCCAATGTAAGTTACTTAAAAAAATTTGGTTGTCAATGTTATATCTTAAAAGATGATAGAAATGGTGACTTCAAAAGTGATGAAGGAATCTTTCTAGGGTATTCCACCAAGACAAAGGCTTATAAATGTCTCAATAAAGTCTCTAACAAAATTGTTGAAAGTGCAAATGTAAAGATAGATGAATTTGTAGAGAAGAATGAAAAGGAAAGCACAAAAGAACCAAAGGACTATAATAGGTTTGTTTACAACAAAGAACCTGAAACTCTACCTGAAAAATAATGTATAGATCCCAAGAAATAGATTATTGTACCCGGGCATCAGGCTACAAATACCAAAAATTAGGATATTGCTCAAGATGATGTACCAAGCGATGGAGATCAGAATGAAGGACAAATTGATGATCAAGTTGATAGACAAATAATTGAACATGTACTTTCCAGATATGTCAGAAGGAACCATCCATAGAACCAAATCATTGGAGACAAGAAGGCTGGTATGAAAACCAGAAATAACTCTCTAAACACAAGATTCCTTATTTGTGATTTTGATCCAAAACCTGTCAATGTTGCACTTGATAATAATGAATGGATTAGTTCTATGAATGAGGAGATTGAGAAGATTGAGAAAAAAAGACATGGACACTTGTATCAAGACCAAATGACAAGAATGTCATCGGTACAAAATGGATATGCAGGAATAAACTGAATGAGAATGGAGAAGTCACCAGAAACAAAGCAAGACTAGTATGCAAGGGGTATGCACAAGGAGAAGAGATTGACTATGGAGAAACCTTTGCACCCGTTGCTAGGCTAGAAGGAGTGAGAATATTACTTTCTTATGCTACATATAAAGGATTCAAGGTATACCAAATGGATGTCAAGTCTACATTTTTAAATGGAATACTTGAAGAAGAGGTATACATTGAACAACCAGAAGGGTTTGTTGATCTAGACAAGAGGGACATGGTATGTAGACTACACAAAGCCTTGTATGGATTGAAACAAGCACCCCAAGCCTGGTATGAAAGAATTCATTCCTATCTCATAAGTATTGTATTTGTAAGTAGTGAAAATAGTAATTTTTATTTGAAGGAAGATACTGATGCTAACATTTTGATTGTTGAGATATTTGTTGATGACATCATATTTGGAGGCAATGATATACTATGAAAATCATTTGAAAATGAAATGAGCAAAGAGTTTAATATGTCTATGTTTGGAGAGATCAAGTTCTTTCTTGGTCTACAAATCATGCAACAAGATGAAGGTATTTTCATTACACAATCCAAATACATCAAGGAAGTGCTGAAAATATTCAAGACAGAAGATTCCAAGCCAGTTGGAACACCAATGGAAACTAGATGTAAGATGACAAAAGAGGACAAGTCATCAGAGGTAAATCAGACTTTGTACAGATCAATGATTGGTAAACTCATGTATGTTGTACATACTAGACCAGATATTGCACATGTAGTAGGAATAGTTGCAAGATTTTCTGCTAATCCCAGGGAATCACCTATGACTGTTGTAAAAAGAATCCTAAGAAATCTAAAGAATACCAAGGACTATAGCTTATGGTATACAAGAGAAGGCAAATTTGAACTTAAGGTCTCTATCGATACTAATTGGGCTGGAAATATTGATGACCGGAAGAGCACAGCTAGAGGAGCATTCTTTATTAGTGAAAGAATTGTCACATGGATCAGCAAGAAGCAAGAATGAATCTCTTAGTATACTACAGAAGTAGAGTATGTTTTTATTGCTACAAACTACTCAAATATTGCATTGATCAAATAGTTATTGGAAGGTATGCACATGAAAATTCTTGAACTAATAATTATCTACTGTGACAATACTAGTGCCATAAACATTTCCAAGAATCTAGTCATGCATGCAAAGACAAAGCATATATCTATCAAGTATCATTATTTGAGACAACAAGTTCAATCAAAGGAGGTGATACTTGAGTATGTGCAATCAAAGGAACAATTAGCTGATATCTTCACCAAGCCACTACCCAAGGATGCATTTGAGTACTTGAGAAAGAGACTAGGGGTCAAACCCTTGTCTACTGGTCAGTAAGATGACTATAAGGCTGCATCAGCTTACATATTATCAGAATATCATTCATGTTGATGCAAGAAAATAGATGAACTTCAAAGATACATCTATACACAGCAAGGTATTTATCTACTATGAGCACTAGAGTTGTTGTATTACTAATGGATTGGGAAATTCAAGGAGTATATTATGGATAGAAAGGATTTGATTGGCATTATTGTCAAAGGGATAGATTTTATCCATTATCACATTAGGGAGATATTATATCCATCACATTATCAAAAGGGAAAGATGTAATAAGAAAGGGAGAGTACATACAAAGGGAGAGAATTGCTGACAAGAGACATCAAAAGAAAAGAGAACAGTGAAAGGGAGAGAGTTTGACACAGAAATATAACACATCACATCAAAAGAAGAAAGTTTCTACATCTATCCAGTAAAGGGATTGAAGACAGAGAGAAAGCTACAAGAATCAAATCTAAGCTCTCATAAGCTTACCAAGGACTAGATATTTGTATCAGTTATAGTACATAAGATTGATAGTTTGATGAACTTAAACTGTTATATTTCATATTGTATTAGCAGTAATATAGTGTGATGATGTAGTGTGTTTCCACCAATGCCAAAGGGAGAGATTGATGAACTATAACTGATTGAATTTTTGAAGATGTTAAGTTGATGATCACCAAGTTATAGAAAGTTTATGCAAGACATTAAATCAGTTAATGTATTGTATTTTCATTGATGTCAACTTGATATAATCTGTATGGTCATGGACATATTGCTAAAGACTTTAAAGAATCGATGAATCAAGGGCTATGCTATCAGTAATGCATATAAGTCAAGTATTCACAAAGTGACTGTATACACTGATGGAGTGCACACTGACAGTCAGAGTAAAAGAGAAAAGTCACAATGTTACCCGATGAGAAAATGAACAGCATTACTGACGAGCAAAGTCACAGTGTTGCCCAACGAGAAAAGCATAGTGTAACCTGGTGGAAAGAATTACAATGTTTCCCAATGGACAGAGATCCCGAAGACAACTGAAGTCTCACAAACAGAACAGTCAATTATCACCAATGACTAACTAAAATATTGACCAACAAAACAGAGAGTTCAGAAATGACAAAATGCTTAGCTGTCAAGAGCTAAAAATAGACTTAACTAATACTTATCATTGTTTTAATCGACAAGATAAATCTGGAGATAAGTAAAGGATTTAAAGTTGCTTTGTCCAGTTGGCAAGAAGATCTCTATGAGATAAAATTGGAGTTTTTCTTTAAATCCAATTGGCGAGAATTGTGATCACGCCAAGATCAATAAAGCCAAGAAAAGGTGAAATTATGTCTATATAAGAGACAAGATTATTCATTATTAATAAGGGGGAGTGACAAGAGAATAGATGCTAAAGAGATTCTAAAGGAGAATAAAGTCTTCATTCAGACCTGATCAATCAAGCTGAGGAAAGAGCTAAATTTTCCAGACACCAACAAATAGTGATATAGCATCACAGAGCAGAACAGTGTGGAGAAAAGGTATTGAATTGATAATTGTAGACACCTAAAATTGACCAGGTGTATCTCAAACATTCCAAACTATAAATCTCAGCTCAATGCTTCAAAATTTCATCTCAATGGATCAAATCAAATGGACAAAAATCAAATCAAATTAAAAGATCAAATAATCATGAAATCAAATAATTAAATTCTAAGCCTAAAGGGATTAATCAAATTATGCAATTGATTTTTCAAT
>MU227026.1:2861384-2873843 GCA_018584345.1 Thuja plicata
AAGGGATTAATCAAATTATGCAATTGATTTTTCAATTGTATAGTTCAAATCAAAAAGATTAAATCTAACCCAATCACCCTTCCATGGCTAATTTAATTAAATGATGGAGTTATTTAATTCCTAATATATTTGAGACAACCAACCAACTTTACCTCCATTTGAGAACACCTCAAAGCTTTTGACTTAACCAAACTTTGATCATGATCAACTCACTCTACCACCTACCCTTGGGAAAATGCTATAAATACAATCTATTTCCTTTTTGTTTGGGATCCAAGAATTTTAAGAGAGAAAGCATCCTTACTATAGGCACATGGAGAGAATTTGAGAGCATTGGAGAGCTTTTGAGAGAATTTCAACATTTGCATTAGCATTTTTAGCATATCATGTTTAGGAGAATTTGTTGTTTTCTCACATATCTTGGAGCATTTTTGTGAATTCTAAGCTAGATTGTGGCATTTGTTTATCATTCATATCTTGTTTTAGGATTTTCCTTGAGAGAGCTTAAGCCTGAGAGCTCTCTTAACAAAGCTTGGATAGAGAACCATGAGATGAAATATATTCTTAGCTTCAATTCTTAGATTAATTTGTATTTTCTTTCCATAGAATTGTTGCTCTTAATCTTAATTTCATGAAGGTGTATTTTCATACACACATTAATATTGATTAGAAAGGTAATGCACTTACAATAGATCTGAAAATATGCAATTCAAGTTGTATAAGTGAACAGATCAATTTACTGTTTCAGTTTAACTACTGAGGCATCAAGTCTCTTAACCGAGCAGGACTTAAAATTGTTTTGTAATTGAGATACATCCTAAGTATCAAAAAGTTTGATCATACAAAGTAGCATTGGATATGCTTGATACCTATTGACAGGCCAAGTGAGTGTTTGAACAAGGATGGTAGCATTAGATGCCAGATACTAAGTGACAAACTATCTATTTAAATCCTCTAACAAGGTCACACCTAACAGTGTGTTTGTAACCTTTAACAGGGTTGGCTCTTAACCGAGCTCACTTCAAAAGAGTGAAAATTTGGGGTACCATTCCCAGTGGTTTTTCCCTTTGTAGGGTTTCCACATTAAAAATCCATGTGTTTATGTGTCTATGAGTCATTACTTTATTGTTTTTCATTTCACTTAAGTAAATCTGGATTGATCGGTATACACTAGTTATTTACTATGTTTTAGTAAATAGAAAGATTTCTTATCGGTAAACATACAGAAGAAGGTTTTACAAAGCATTCCAACAAGTAGAAATTTAATATAAGTATTTCAAGGCATTCATCTTATAGGAATGAAGATAACTAGAGGTACAAATTTGTGGTACTAAGTTTGAAGGGTTGATTTAAGGATTAATTTTTGAGGCCACTGATTCACCCCCTCCCCCCTCAGTTATTACTAACAATAAACATAATCTTCAATCACATATATATCAGTAGTGAGGCAAGATATTTCATCAAATTATTATAGAACTGGAATAGAGGACATAAGGAAGCATACAACATTAAAATTGTTCGCTAACTTTAGATCAGAAAAAAAAAACATAGCATGCTGCTAAATGGTGTTTCTTGTTCTTTCATTAACTTCAAATCCAGCATCACTTCTAGTTACACTAGTGGCTCCAGGGGATCATTAATCTACTCTGAACTCTAAAGCAAGATTGCTAAAAACTAGAAACTTGTATTACTTATGGACAGATAAATCATCAATTCTTCAAACCTTGGAATGGCGTCGGGCTTATTATTTATAGAAAACTTTAACTACCTAGGGGACTAATCCTACCCTAGCTATTTATATTATATTACAATATTTACATCTGGTATTACCTATGCTATCAAATTTACCATGATATAATATAATCAATTTGAGAAGAAAAGAGAGGAAAGAAGGAAAGATTCTTTCAGAAAGCCTGCATCAAAAAAAAGCATCCTTGTACTTGCAGATGTGATGGTGTTCTCTAGGAGACTTGGGCCATATGCCCCCATTAACTCATTTTTTATTCTCGGTGATCAATCGGTTCTCCGTACGCTAGATATTAAATGCTAGAACGACATCTTGGGACCCAAGAGGCATCTACAGTGAACCTTTAGACTAGTAGTGACCTGTCATGCCAAGAAGGATGGCCATGGATCTGACAAGAAGGTGAAGATAGTGATCAATTGGCTCAAGAGAGATTTCAATGCTTATCACCATAAAGAATACAAAACTTGGAATCTGAAGTTCTGAAACTCGAGAACTTAGGCTCAAAGAATAAAGAATAGATCTATAACTTTCCCCTGGTGAAGGGATCCCCAGAGTCTGATAAATATTACTGGCCTTTCAACTTTTCATATGCCTCCAATATCTAGAGTATGTCATCCTCTTCCATGTCCTTCAGGTAGTCTCGATGATCAAAGGAACTTTCAAAGTGATTTTCGGCATCCTCGACCTTCTCCTTTAACTCCGCTACCACCTTAGCCATGTCATGGGATCTGAGCATCATCTGGGAGATTTTTTCCATTACAGCGCTATTGAAATCTCTATCAGGATGGAATTAAGCCTCGACTATTTCATCAAACTTGCTGAGTATAGAATCAATGAGAGTATAATTCCCAAGGCTAAGAGGGTCAGCCAATGTAATATGCTTGATAAGAGCAATATACTAGTCCAATGGGGTCTAGACCGCCTGCAGTTGTTCCTCTAGTACCCTTACCAATTGCTTGTTGGTTCTGACTTTGAATGCAAGTCTGGAGCACTGGTTCCTGAGGAACCCATATGACTCATCTCCTAGGATGCCTATTTTTGTCACATTATCCACTCCAAGATTTAGAATCTCCAGTAAGGAATCCCTCCATTCTTCATGTTTTTTAATCTCTCCCTAACACTAAGGAATAGTGGCCTCTATTTTCTTTACTATATCATGTACCTAGAAGAAGTTTGGGAGAGACTCAAACAGAAAACTTCATATGACCCCAATCTACTGGTCTATCCACTCATCCACCACCAACGCCTTCTTTTTCATAGTTCTTAGCATGTCAACATCACCCTGAGGGATTGGTGTCCCAAAGGCCAAAGGTCCAAGCATTTCGGAGTGAGCGGGCTTACTAACTCTGTCAGGAGTATGAAAAGATTGTCCTTATTTACCTTCAACTCCTTTACCCTTTGGGATTGTTTTTCATACTGGGCGTGGATAGCTCAGATTGCTTCATTCAAGTGGTCCAATTCTCCTTGCTGATTTCTCTTGCCCAAAGGTACCTCCGTGATTACATACTCTTTAGCGGCAACCTCTGAGTCCTCTTTTCCTTCTGGAGGGATGAAAAATATTTCCACTACATTACTGTCTGGGGCCCTTTGGGTGTTGTGAAGGGTGTGGGCCTTCTTAGGCTTCTTGGTGACTTGGCCTTCGACCAATATTTCTGCCAGTGATAGTGGGGTCGTGATGGTCATTGGGGATTTTCTTTTCTGGGACTCCACTAACCACTGCGGCGGGGCGAATGGCCTTCTTATTAACATCCCCAAACTTGAAGTATCATTGGGGTTCAATTTAGGTTCTCCCCTGGACGTGTTGTTTTCTGTGTTGATGAGATCTTCATCTTCATTTCTTTTCTCCCCTTCCGTACTACCTCCCAAGATATCATCCATCAGTGGGCTAGGTGGTGGTTGCAATTGAGGTAATTCATTTAAATATACTTGTTGTAATATGGTTGCAACCTTGTCAGCCATTGCATTGGGTGGTGTTAGTGAACTCTGATCACTGACTAGGCTTAGAAGCACTACGTCAAAGGGTACAATTGTTCTCAGAGGTTTGGTTTCCTCTTCAGGAAGCAATTGCTCCATGGCTAGATTACTTTCATGTTCTTGTATCTTTCTTTCTTCTTTGACCTCTTCTGGTCAGGATACATCTCCTCCTTGGACCACAAACTCTTTGAGCCCTGTTCATTCATGTGCGGGAACCCCAGTCTCTGGCTCCACTATTTCTTCCATGGTGCTATCAACTATATCATGTAATTCTCTGAGATCACCCATCAAGAAGAAATCATTGATGTTGATCTGCGTTATTTCTGGTGGACTCTCCAGATGATCCTCTTTTTTGGAAGAGAAGGAGGAGATCACTTCAACATCAAGTACATTCCTGGGATCAGGATCTGAGTTTATGTTTCATGAGGGCCACTCTGCTTTCTGTTTCTTTCTTCTTTTGAGCGGCACCCCAGGATCTGTGGCTACCATAGTTATTTTGATCTCTCCATTGCATGTTGCACTCAAAAAAATGGCCAAAGAGGGAGAATCTCCAGACAGGGGACAGGAGCCTACCGGGGTAGCTCCGAGACCAAAAGTTACTCCGGAGTTTGCTTCATCCAACAGCTTCTAGGATTTTTCAAACTTCTCACCCAACTCTTCCATCAGGGGGCCAAAATGGGGTATGAGACCTAAGACAGTGTGCCAAATTTCTTCTTTCCTTGGACTTCTAATTGCTCCACGACTCGGGATCCTGAGGTTTCTAAAAATTGATTTTCCAGCAAGACATTCTTTGGGAACACCCTTGTGAAATATGCATCGCTACGTTGAATTATTATTCTCGAGATGACCTTAATACTCAAAATATATGGTGTATCCCAGTCTACCAGAGTGAGGTCCATCTTGTCAATACCTGTATCATTATACTCGGGGCCTTCATGTGGCCCAGTTTCTGAAAGAGTTTGTGGGAATTTCTGGAGATTCTATTCCTTTTGGCATCCTGGAGTATTGCCACTTCCAAATGTCATAATCATCCTAGAAGTTATCCCAAAAATCTTCTAAGTGTCAAACATGGGGATTGATTCCCCAAGGCATCAACCTTACTAGTTGCCCAAGAAAATCATAATCCTTGCAACTAAAAGAATATTTAGCTAAGTTCAGGCTACTTAGCTTGTTCTCTATTTCCTGGTCCGCGATGAGGGAGAAGGTGTAGTTCCCACAAATGAATGGGAATGACACGGAGGTGACTTTCTTGGCAGCGGTCAAGGCATGTGCCTCCAAAATCTATCTATAAAATTCTAACAAAATAATATTGTCCCCACAATGTTTGGGCAACAGGAAGGGTTGCCCAGAAAATTTGGACACCCGAATATAGGTGTTCTCAGAGAACTAAATGAAGTAATGTCCCCATGCACCTACCATGGCCATGGCCTACAGGGACATTCTGAATCCCTGATCACTAGTGATCGCCTTTATCCCATGGAAGATGAAGGCATCATTGACTCTACAAAAAATGGGGGAAACTCTGGTCCAAATGAATCTGAGGTAAATAGTCCCATGGGGTGGCCTAACCAGCTCCCTCCCCGAGAACACCAACTGTGGTTAAACCCCGGATCCTCAGATTCTGCCGAGAAAGTGGCCAGAGGATGTCGAAGGTAATATAAAATTTATGTTCTGCCTCAACCTTTCTCATATGGATGTCTACATGCTTGATGATGATGTCGGTCCAGTCGAAGCATACCTTGTTGGTGGTCATACCATATAAAAAGTAGTAGATCTAAGGGGATAATTCCCGGGCATGGGGCTCCCCAAAAATCCTGCATAAAAAGATGATTCCTACCTAGATGGGCTCCTTGAATTGAGAGCAAGGGATATTCATCCACATTTTCTTGAAATCCCAGCGCGGACATTTTAGCCATTCAGAGTTGAGATGGCATTGGACTGGATCATCTGCTCCCTCAAACTGTTCGAGGGAAGCGGCCTTGGTGAGAATAGTAGCATCTGAGAAGTGTGGGATGTGTCACTCTTTTGTGGTGGCATCATGGCCCAAAGAGATGATGGGCATTGGGTAACCAAGGGGGTCGGGAGAACCCAACACAGAAACCAAACTACCTGCATTATAACATCTGGCCAAGAGAAAAATTAGCTACGGCGCTTGCACTAAGAATGGAAAACCAGCCGCTTGAATGATACCAGATGCCGCTAAATTAACTAAGATAGGGTCATTGGCCCGTTGTAGTTGATGAATTTCTTGAATGTGGCCCTTCAATTTGGCCTAGGTACTGACATCTGTTGGTGATCTCTTTAAGGTTAGACTCAATTTGGGACCCTAGAATTGCCCTATTTTTATTATATTTCTTGATTAGCGGGAGCTTCGTCAATACCCTCTCTACCTTTTTTTTCTTTCTAGTACCTGCAGAGGTATTCGGGAGTTCTAGTCTCTCGAGAGGTGAGGATTCTAAATCCATTTATTTCTTTCTTTACCCTATACCTGCAACCTAGACAACCATCAATATATAAACATTAAAAGATTCTAGACTCCAGAGGTTTCGAGAGTGATTTTACTTTTCCACCTAAAATAGAAAAACATTAAGGCATCTTAAAGGGGATCATATGTCTGAAGATTGAATGCAATTTTAACACATGAAACATTTCTAGTGCACCAAAGACCAGGAACAATGACTGAGAAGGTTGAATAGGGTGAATAATTTTGGGTTTACTAACGCATTCAGCATTAACTTTGAAAAGACAGCAATCGTTGGTGGCAAGATAGGTGGCCTTTCTGTCATACTTTAACACGTGTATGCCCACTCGGCTAAGTAATGACATTTAATAGACATTTAATCTAGTGTGTGTGGCATAAATGCCACTTGGGACAAATTTTAAATGCTTGTTCATGAGAACTAATTCCATCATTAAGACAAAAAGGATGGAGGAGAGAGAAAAATTAAGGACCTGCTAGTGAGTTCACCTCTACAGTTGACATACTCATCACCTTGACGTCCAAAGTTGCACCAACCAGAATGGTGAACTTGTGACCTAGTTCTCAGACCTCATAAAGAATTCAGAGAAAAAAGGGGTCCCTAGGAACTACCTACATAGGAACCAAACTAGGCAAGACTCTCAGAGATGCATTGTCTCCTTAGCGCAAAAAATAGAGCTTTACAGACTTGACAAATGTACAAAACAACCAGCAAAGACTACCAATGACACACAGAGTGCTAAGAAATTTACAGGACTTAACTCTAACCTACGAGACATGACTAAGTATTTACAAGGAGCTACCACGCTCTGAGACCCATATTTATAGAAAATATACAAACTACAAAGCTGCACGCAAACCATATTTACAGAAAATTCACAACCCAGATAGGTGTCTCACCTTTGATTCGAACGACCAGGAAGGGAAAAGAGATGCACTAGGTTCAAGGATGGAATCATGCTGAGTGACAGACATGACTTGAATGATGAAGGAAAACAAATGCCCAGAAAATATGAGAACTGCACCAAACAAAAGATGAATAACAAAGATGAAAATGAACACACAGAAATGAAAAATACGAACACAAATGAAACAAAAACCAAAAAAACCAGAAAAAAAACAATGCACACAGAAAGAAAAGGAAACAAATGCAACAAAAGTAAAGGAACCCAAGAGCCTACCTAGAACTCAAAATGCTGAAAGGGGGGATTGTAAATTATCTCACTCTGTCACCTAAACGCTCCACCAGAATTGTCGAACACACCTCTGCACCTTCTAGCTCAAATGTCTCAGCTCAGAAAATAAATTACTTCACTCTCAAGATAATTCGCCAGAAGGTAATTAGTTTGTGGTAAGTGTAAAAGTGACAAGGTAAAGGCCTTAAATAATGCCTAGATGAGTGCGTTAGTTACCAAAATTATTTTTGAGAAACACGCCAGCAACCGGAGTCTGGACCTCAGAGCACCTAAGCATCATTCACCTTCAAAATAAAGAGGAACAATCACTGAGTCCCAAAGATCTGAAACTACCAGCTTTGGGAATGACACTCCTGGATCCGGATCCTAGAGAAAATGAAGGAAAAAAAAGAAAGACAAAGACCAAACAAGGGAAAGGGCCGAAGGAAAATGAAGAATAAAAAACCAAGCCAAAAGAGAAAAGAAAGAAAAAAAGGGGGGACCCGACATTTTGCACACAAAATGTAGGGGCGAGTATGCAGAGCATAACACAATGTTTCTAAGGTTCATAGTTTCATGGGTTTGGTGGGTTACTATTGTCGATTCATGAAGGACTTTTTTGAGTTATCACACCCTATTTCTTCTCTTCAGAGGAAAGGGAAAAAATTATTTGGTGCGATCAGTGTGTTTCATCTTTTCAGGATCTTAAGGAGCGATTAACTAGTGCACCTATCTTGGTAGTGCCTACTCCTGCAAGAGAGTTTATTGTGTGCACTAATGCATCATTGGAAGGGTAGGGGTAGTTCTTAAGAAAAAGGGATGAGTGGTTGCATATGATTCCATGAAGCACAAGGATCATGAGTTGAACTTCCCCACTCATGACTTAGTGTTAGCGGTATTTGTGCATGCGCTAGTGTGCTAGAAGAATTTTATTTTGGGGCATAAGTTTGAGTGGCATAGCGATCATTGCATCTTGTGATATATCTTTGCTCAGCCAAACCTGAATGTGCGACAGCATTGCTAGATGGAGTTCCTTTTTTATTATGATTTTGATGTTCATTATATCAAGGGGAAGGAGAATGTTGTAGCGGGTGCCTTGAGTAGGAGGATTGAGATCTTGTCTTTGTCTCTTGGTGTATATTTGTGTAGCCCTATTCTTGATACTTTACCTAGTGAAACTTGGTATTAAGAAGTTAGAGTGGAGATTGAGTTTGGGCATACCCTTGTGGGTTGTTTTTCAAGTTACTCTTTGGAGTCATATGGACTTTTGTGACACCTTTGGCATATGTATGGGTTGGTATCAAGTTATCTTTGTTCCTTAGTATTGTCTAAGGCACATCATGCACCATATTCTTCCCATATTGCCATCAAGAAGATGCACGTTGACCTTAGACAGTCGTACTTTTGTGTAGGGATGAAGTGTGATGTTTATGATTTCATAGCTAGATGCCTTGAGTTTTAGAGAGTGCAGGAGGAACATTAGCATCTAGTAGGCCTTTTGAAGCCACATCCCATTCCTGAGTGCAAGTGGGACACTATATCTATTAATTTTATTACAAGACCTTCTATGTCATTGCATTGTCATGATGCCATTATGGTTAGTGTGGAGAAGTTGTGCAAGGTGGTTCACTTTTCTCCCATGAGAGCTTCTTATACTACTGCTTCAATAGCACATGTTTTTTTGGAGGATATAGTTCGGTTGCATGGGATGCCTTATAAGATCATATTGAATCAAGATCCAGATTTTTCTTTCGCACTGTGGACATCTCTCCATCAACGCATAGCTCAATCTTAGCTAAGCATATCACCCCGAGACTGATGGTCAAAAAGAGTGGGTGAATCAGGTTCTTGAGGACATGCTTCACACGAATGTGATAGAAACATATTTGAGGTGGATGGACTATTTGTACCTGGTCAAGTTTGCATATAATAATGGTTATTATAGTTCTCTTAGCGTGTCTCATTTTCAGGACTTGTATGGTCGACTGTGTCGTACACCTTTGAATTGGGATTGTTTGGAGAATCATGTAGTGTTGGGTCCTGAGATGCTTCAAGATATAGAGTAGCAGGTGGTTCATATTAGAGAGAATTTGGCTACTACTCAGGATTGGTAGAATTATGTTAATGCCCATAGGTTAGATTGTCACTTATCAGTGGGTGACCATGTATTTTTGTGAGTTCAGTTGTGAAAGAGCCCCGTTCGTTATGGGAAAGTCTCTAAGTTAGCACCATGTTTTGTTGGACCTTTTAATATCCTTGAGAACATTGGACTTTTTTTCTAACGCTTGGCCTTTCCATGCATCCACAATGTGTTTTATGTTTCTGTGTTGAGACACTATATTCCCGATGTGATCCATATTTTTTATTGGGGTGCTTTACAAGTAGAGGACGAGAAGCTTTCTTTAAATCTCATCCATATTCTTTAGCATAGGAGGCTAACCATCAGGGATTGGGACATCGAGAAGGTAAGGGTCCAATGGGACCTAAATGATGAGACTTCAACTACTTGGGAGTATGCTTAATGGTTGAGAGATTTTTGCCCCTATTCTTTTGCAGGCTTCCAAGAGTAAGCCTATGCCTAGAGGGAGAGGATGAATTGCCTTCCATGGTTGCATTTTGTATCGTGCTATTTTGATTCGAGCTAGAGTCTTTCCTTATTTTGTGACCATTTGCATGATGTGATTAGATATTGGCATTGTGTAATGCTTTTTAATTAAAATACATTCTTTTGGGTTACTAGTATCATTGTTGATATAGATGTTAGATTATTTTGTGCTTACTATTTTGATCATATATGCATGATGATTCTACTGTGATGTGACATAATGCTTTATGATGATATTTAGTGTATTTTGCATTCAAAAACATTGGATTATGAATATGGTGATGATTATTATTGTTTCCTTCATATATGTGTCTTTTATGCTGAAGGATACACTATAACATTTGGGGTCAAATTTTGATGCCAATTTGTGATGGCACGACCATTTGTGTGTGATTTTTGTGTTTTCTTTTCCAAGTGCCCCCAGTGTTGTCGTAATAGCGACAGTGTTGTTGGAATTGCGACACCCACGTGATTATAAACAAAAAAAAAAAAAGAAAGGCTCATTTCTAATTTAGCGCGAAGAGGGCCTAACTGTGGAAGATTGGAATCTTTGTATATGTAGGTAGCCACGACTTGATCAGGTAGGCATTCGAGCTTTGTATTCTCATTAACTCAACTTAATTTTGATGGCATTTGTTGATTTAATTGCACAATATGAATGTTAATACTGGCATTGTTGGCATTGTTAATACTGGAAATGTCTTGATGGATCGCGGGCTGCAAGCTAGGGCATCATGCATTGTTTATGAGCTCACTGTTTAATACGTACTACCATTGTTTACATCTTTGCATTTGGAATGCTTGATGACCCGCAAGCTTTGAGAGCTATGGCATCATTTCTATTACCTTCAAGGCATTGTGTGAAGTGTTTGATCTCTCTTTATTTGTTTTGATGTTGCTATTCACTATGTGGTACTCCCCGTTTATGATCATTTCATGAGGAAATGTCTCGATGGCTCACGCGCTACAAGTTAGGGCATCATGCATTGTTTATTATCTCACTATTTAAAACTGGCATTGTTTACATCTTTGCATTTTGAATGCTTGATGACCCGCGAGCTTTGAGAGCTAGGGCATCATTGCTATTATCTTCAAGGCATTGTCTGAAGTGTTTGATCTCTCTTTATTTGTTTTGCTATTTATATTCACTATGTGGTACTCCTCGTTGATGATCATTTCATGAGGAAATGTCTTGATGGCTCGCGGGCTGCAAGCTAGGGCATCATGCATTGTTTATTAGCTCACTGTTTAATACTAGCATTGTTTACATCTTTGTATATGGAATGCTTGATGACCCGCGAGCTTTGAGAGCTAGGGCATCATTTTTATTACCTTCAAGGGATTGTGTGAATTGTTTGATCTCTCTTTATTTGTTTTGTTGTTGATATTTACTATGTGGTACTCCCTATTTATGATCATTTCATCAACAAATGTCTTGATGGCTCGCGGGCTGCAAGCTAGGGCATCATGCATTATTGATGAGCTCATTGTTTAATACTGGCATTCATTTACATCTTTGCATTTGGAATGCTTGATGACCCACGAGCTTTGAGAGCTAGGGCATCATTGCTATTACCTTCAAGGCATTCTGTGAAGTGTTTGATATCTCTTTATTTTTTTTGTTGTTGATATTCACTATGTGGTACTCCCCGTTTATGATAATTTAATGAGGAAAAACATGGTATCTTCTTTCCTTTCTGCAGTATTCTTCTGAGTGCACATGTCCTGTAGCATGGTTTTTCTTTTAGAAGTGTATGGCTTGACTATGCACATGTATGATTGTAGATGAGGATCAGTATTAGGATGTCATTCATTGCTTAGATCTTCTTAATCTAACCCCCATCTCTCTTTTCTTTGCAGGTTCTGGATCACGCAGGAGCACACTGGATTCATACCCAGGTAAAAAATTCATCACTTCAGGCAATGTCTGGTACCCTTATTATTTATGTTCATCTTCTTATGTATGCCTGTACTCTTGCATATTCTTCTGAAAGTTGTCTATGCTCACAGCAGCCCAGATGATTTTATCTTTCAGTTCCTTTCCTTGTATAGTATATACAAGTTATTTGGCATATATATAGTATATACATGTAATCTTTAGATGCAGAAATTTATTTTCCTTTACATATATCTTTTTATGAAATGAACAAAAATTAAACAAGATCATCTAATAATGCAAACTAGGGTATTGTAGTCACTCATCTAGTAATTAGGTTACCAATGTACAATGAGGTAACTATTTGTATATATCAAACCATGAAGATGATGCTTAGGAGACACTGGAGCTAGAGGAATATGTGAAAGATCTAAATGATTTGAAAAATAAAAACTCCTAAGGCTTTCAAACACCTTGGAGCCTGTAATAAATTAAAATGGAAGAAGATAGGTCCATGTATGATCTTAAGGAATTTTTTATCTAATGCCTACGAAGTTGACTTTCTAGAGGGCATAAATATCTCACTTGTATTCAATGTCAGTG
>MU227026.1:2913831-2924784 GCA_018584345.1 Thuja plicata
CCTTACTGCTCGGTTTGAACTGTTTGATCGGTGAGCTTTACTGAATGCTCGGTATAGGCTGTGGACTGAGTGATGAGCTCAGTAAGCTTTCAAAATCGAATAAGTGTTTTCATTAAGTGCATTCACTGATGACAAATAGATCATTATTCCAACAATAATAGACTTCATACCACATACAAAGAAGAAGCACTACTAAGAAGTGGGAGATTTATTTAGTTACCTCCACACCATCAAAAAATATATATAAAAAAAAAAAAATTTAGAACAAAATCCTTAGATGATACACCATATTGTTGTGTTGTACATTGGTGTATTACTTACAAATCAAACATATTAAACATATCAACTTTGAAGTCCTTAACAGTTCTAATTAAGATCTATTCTAGGAAGAATGAGATATTGATGAGGCAATTAAAGTATGATAGAGTTGAAGTCCATAATATCACATTTTCAAACTTTGCAATGGCATCTTCTACCTGAGATGTAATTGTGTCTTCTGTCTGTGGGGAATCTTGGGGTGGTAGTGTGGCCCCTAGGCTCAGAACTTCAACAGTGGCCGCTACAAAGCCAAGTATTGTGGTTGGTGAAATTTTTATTTCTTCTGCATCAGGTCTTACCGGACCGGAGTCGATGTTGGGTTTTGCTTGGTTGCTTGATTCCTCTGCTCCACCTGACACTAGCGGTAAGGGGGTTTATGTGGGACAATATTTTGAAAGAATTGTTCCAAATTCTGCTAAGGCTATGAATTAGGGGGTCTGGTGGACAGACCTTTTCTCATATTGCTAGATCTGCTCCTTCTCTTCCAAAGGCAAAACCTCAACCCCTTTCTTGTGCAATAGACCTCACCTGTGGTGGTTTGTGGCCTTCATGTGGTGGATAATGTAGACTTCTACCAATGTTGTGGGTTGGTTTCCAAATTTTCTAGTTTTTGGCCTTCTCTTTCAAACCTTCATCGTTGGGTATTCGACTCTTGGAGACCCTTAGTTTTTGGTAACATTGAGCTTTTATCTTGTGCTAAGGGGTTTTATATTGTTTTATTTTTCTTTTTTCAATGACCAAGATCTAGTGTTGAGAAAGTTGTGGGTTATGGGGAGTCACTCTCTTTCATCCAAACCCTAGATAGTATCCTTCAATGCTCTTACTGAACCCCTCAATGTGCACCTGATGTGGGTTCGTCTCCCCAACCTTCCCCTTCATTTTTGCGAGACCTCTTGTTTTGAGGCCATCAAAAACTCTATTGGCCCTTTCTTAAAGTCGGATGATACCATGACCACCATGGGTCTCTCTACCTTTGCACGCATTCTAGTTGACATTGACATCTCCACACCTCTTCTTATGAATGTGGTCCTAATGGTTGAGGATAGACCATGGACTCAATCGATGGATTATGAGGGCCTCCCCTTTCAATGTTTTTAATGCTTCTCAATTGGTCACCTTGCAACAGATTGTTCCCTCTTGCGTCGTAAAGGCATTTTCACTTAGTGGAAGGACACTAAGGATGATCGTTTGACTATCTAGGCTTCTAATTCTTCCTCTGATGGTTCTTCATAGGTTGGTGATGACTCCCCTCAGGGTGATGCTCCTGTTGCAGATTTGGCCTCCTCATACTCGGTGAGCTCTACTCTACTTGTTGTTAGTGCAACCCCTTCTGGCTGCGTGGAACCTTCTTAGTCTGTTACTCCTGATCTGCTCCAACCTATGGCTGACGATGTTCAGCCTTGTCAACACTCTAGCCTTGATGCTGACAGTCTCTCAAAGTGGGATTCACCACTTGCTCTTCCTTGTGGTGGAGATTCTAGTGATTGTATTTCTTACACAGTTGTCTGATAATGTAGAAAAAATCATCCTTCAGTCTCACATTCTCCTCCCCACGCTATGGTTTCGCTATCTACTCACCTCTAAAGTGGGTTACTAGTTATTCGGCTAGTGTGTTGTTAATGGTCTATTCTTGACCTTGTTGTAATCAGCCATTTTGGTTTGTTTTTGTAAGGGCTAGCACCCTTGTTATGTTGCCTATTAATATTGAAAACAAATAAAAGACTAAAAACACATAATTTTATTAGACCTTAGCCCCTATTGCAAGAGAATGGTACACACATCAATAGCTAAGTCGAAAATGAGATGTTTGAACATAGAAATTAATTTCTATAGAAATTTCAAGCTTTGGGATCTGAATCATAATAAGAATAATGTATTAGGATATAATAACCTTACTGGGAAAGTAAGTAAGAAGAAAAATTGGGAAGAAAAAGACATGAGAAATACCTCACCAAGGAAGAGCAAAGTGGTCAATAACCTCAATCAAGAAACCAAAAAAAACGTAGCATAGATGCATAAACCAAAGGAGTATGAAGAATAATTTGAGTTAGATAGAAGAGGAATCAAAAGAAAGTACACTTTGATCAAACACCGTGAACATATTTGTGCTATCCCAACACCCTTTTGTAACATGTTACCAAGATTACACAGCAAACAGACAATTTTGCTTGACCTTGTAATCTATGTTGTCATGAAGCTCATCTAGCATAACATATCTTGCTAGCCTTGTCGGACCTTCACTTGTCCACAAGCCACCTAACATAACACAACTTGCTTGCCTTGTGACTACATGTCGACATGGCTCCTAGTAAGTATCCAAGGATCTTATGGGTCCTAGAGGTCATCCTTTGTGTGTTTGTAACATGAATCCTAGTGAGTATCTAAGGATCTTACCAATCCTAGATGTCGTACCTTGTCTTCTTAGCATGGCTCCTAGTGAGAATGTGTTGATCTTACTAGTCCTCAATGTCATCTTTTATGTTTTGCATGGGCCATATGTGTTACCAATATTAATCATATTGCTCACTTTGAGCCTCTCCTTTTATCTTGATATTGTAGATTTATATGATCCCAAGTCTTGGGGGATACAAACTTGACAAGCTTAGAGTTGCTTTGTCTCTTCTATGTTTTAAAGAAAGAATCATTGGCTTTTCCATAATTATTGAGAGTACAAACGTAAGTTCATATTCATGCTAAAGTTGGGGCTAAATGTAGTGTCATAAATTGTTTCCCTTTACAATTTGACACTGTGTTTGGGCCCTCTTTGGTGTTGGTGTCTTATTATGCCTAATTTTGCTCAATTTGGGGATCATTTTCATAAACTTGGTGCATTCCCCTATTCATGATTGTTTTCATGGCTCAATATGCTAGGACTAGGACATTGGGCACCATTGTCCATGCAAATTGGAACCATGTTTTTAAAGATGAATGTTGGCTTTGCAAATAGTGGGAATTTGTCACCCAGTGTCGACCTTCCTCGAAAACTAAATTTGAAAAGGTAAAGTTCCATATAAATACAAATCCCTCTCACATTTCAAACTCTAAGTCTTCTTAATGTTCACAAGCACATTCAATCAAGCAATTCAATTACAAATATGCATCCAAGGAGTAAAGGATTCAAGCATACAACTTTGTTAGAACAATCATGATCAACTTTATTGTGTGTCTCCATCATGAAAGCATGTACTAACATGTTCTAGCTACATCAAGTCTTATATGAGGCTTCATGCCAAGGGTTTCATACTTAAGATAACATTTATCATTTTAAAATTTGCATTACTATTTAGCTTCTCTCCTCCCTAGGAAATGTTCTTTTCTATCATCATTAGCTATTGTGGAGGTGGCAACAATAACATAGGGTTTGACTTAAGCAAGCACCTATGCAACACAACTTTTTTTCCATGTATTTTGTGTATGGTAAGATCTTAATGCAAAAGTGATACATGAATGCAAAGGAGCCTATTATAAGTTGTGAGGAGTTTGGAATGGACAGAAATTCCTAGACTAGGATGCCCAACACCTATGTCCAACTATTTTTTGGTTAGATTTTTGGACACAAGACTACAAGACCTCCTGACTGTATTCATGCCCCTCTCTGTCATAGTCACCTTTAGACTAGAGTGCCTAGGGGTTATGTCTGACACTTTTGGCTCCAATTTTCAGAACCAATTTTTTCTCGATATTGTCTTTCCAAATCTAGCTTACTATATTTGATTTCTATCCATAATATATTGTTATTGCTGAAAAGAATCATTTTTTTGTAATTAACCTTAATCGCAAACACACACTTCACAATCTAAATTCATTTGCAACAAAGGAACATAATCCAAGTGTCAACACTTCTATTAGGATTTAGCTAAACATATTTATGTTCCAATGATATGTTATGCACATTGGTAGGCATGGGATCTCATTTTGTACACATATTAGATGATCCATAAGATCTTTATATAGGGTTATTTTTATGATTTGACTTTCACAATATAATCATTTTTAGTATTGTTTCTTATGCATCCTTTGTATCTCATAATTCTTCAATCTCCAAGTTGTCACAAAGGTCACTACCCTTGCAAGATTTGAAAAGATCTTTTATAGGTTTGCACTACATACTCTCATTATTTTTGCCAACCTAGTCTTTCATGTAAGAATTTTTTACCCATCTTTGATATTCATAGCAAGCACCCCATCACTAACCTATTCATTGTAAGTTGGCGATGTTTGGCAAAACCTTCAACAATTGTGCACTTGCATCAAAGACCATAACTATTAAGATATCATGAGCTAAGCATGATCTACTTTATCTCATACAAATCTACAAACCTATTACAAGGTCTTAACATTTGATAACACTATCATATGTTTGCGTACCACTGACAAATTATCTCATACTATCATTTTTCCAAACTAACTACAAGACCATTTCAACACTTGAACAAGTTTTTCCTTTATAAACTTCATACAACATTCAAACTCTTCAATTTGACAAAGGTTTATGTCCTTGTTACAAACTTCTAACATAAAAATTAAGGTTATACCTCTTGGTTGCATCCCTAGAAAATCCATAATGTCTTGGCATACCTCCAAAAGGAACACACTTCACCAATTTTCATAATGACTACACACCCTTTGCATTTCCTTTTGTCTTACGATGATTTTGGTTATTATTATCCCTTCCGTTTGATCTCTCTTATGGAAAATCTCTTACGCATATCTAACCCCTTGTGCTATATTATTCTTTTTGTGTCATTAGGGGTATTCAACCGTTCAAAAAAAACTAAACTCAATGATGCCAATATGTAAAAGGTCATTGTAGGAGACAATGAACATATCTCCTACACTTTATAATAGCTGAGACACTTTTTATATAGTCAAACAAACCCTAAACTAAAACTACATATTGCAAAGTATCCAAGATATGAGACATTGCATCGCATGATATTGCAAGGAGATAACCTACCTACAACAATTATAAGAGTTGGTTTCATATACTTTTCAATCCAATTTTATGAATCTTCTTTTCTACATCCTCGTGGCTTCCAAGGGCACATATACTTGGTATGCTTCATTCATGGGTTGGGATACCTAGCAAGTTAATGAAATCCTGACAATTTGCCTTGACTTAAAGAAAAACACTGAATTTATGTGAGTTCAAAAACTTAGACTCATTTCCAAAATAAAAAGATGTATGTGGACTTTTGGAAATATTAATGTTTATGGCAACCTTTGGAATTGAAAGGCTTCCTTGACCAAATATAAAGATCCCTTACAGACTTATCACATGGATAATGTTGGAACAATTAAGGACAACACCCTTAAACATATTTAAAGACCCTTTATAAATTGAACCCAAGAATTCTTAAATTAGTCAACAGTTGGTATTGCATTGTCTGGCAAGTTGGTATTCCATTGCATAGCTAAAGTTGTCATGTCTATATATAATGGAGTCATAAAATTATGCAGTCATGCATGGAAACACATGAGAAGTAATGCAAAGTGTCATGTGGAAGTACATGATGACACCAAAAGTTATGTTGGATACAAGTTTTGTGGTACAAAGCACAAAAGTACTAATTATCATGGCATGTACAATGTTTTTAGCAGTTTGCAATGCACTCAAATTGAATTTCATCTACTTAAGAGGTGAGAGTGAAATGCACAAAACAAACAAATAGATTTTCTTACCCAAACAAATAGAACAAGAGCCAAATCCCACAAAATTTACGAACCTAATTAAAAATAGTTGTGAAAGCCTTCACTCTCTTCCCACTAAATCTTCTCATGACAATCTTTCATTTAATTTTACATTTTGGGTAATTAGCAAGATTTTCTCTTTCAACAATGGGATGTACACCTCTTTCACCCCATGGTAGTTTTGAATAACAGATGGATTATCCTATCTTTAAGAATAATTTTCAATAGTAGATGTATTACATCTCACAAAAATGTTTCATTTAGTTGTACTTGTCAATAATAGAACACACTTTATTCGAATGTGTGGGGAAGTTGTTAGTTCTTGCTTGCAAGTATAGCAACTCTATATGTTTAACTCGTGAATAATCAACTCATTCGAACCAATTAAAGTAATATATTTGTCAATCTGTTTTTTGGTATAGTCTTTACTAAGACCAAGAGGGAAGATAATTTGTGTGCAATTTTTTAACATATAATTAGACAATAACAATTTTTTTCCATGATCATTGGCTGAGAGACTTTGAGATCTTATTACAGCCTTCAAATTAATCAAGGATAATTTGACAAAATGACTTTCTGAGGTTGCATCTTGGTCCAACAGCCCTGACCTTTGAAGATGTGAAAACCAATCAAATTTCTATTCATTAATCTGAATTCATCTCTTTTATAAGACTATAGTGGGAGGGGGTATAATTTTCACTATTCAATAGGGACACGTCCCCCTCAAAAAACCTTGCATCCCTGGTAGGGGAACATTTCCAAGACTTGGGGACTTGGGGGAAACTCGCCCACAACACCACCACCTCTGCCAACTCCATCGGGTCGCTTGCTATATGTTACATGCTATTACATACTAATTGCAACCTAACTTTGTGAAAACTTGTTTGCCTTACATGGGGCACTCACATATATGTTATATTGCAAATTTTGCCTTGAAGATTTCAATTCACCTCAATTTTTATATCAGTGTCACATCCCCGCCACCCTGCCCCCATAGTCCCCTCAAAATCTCCAAAATTAGGCCCTTGGTCCCCCGTCCCTAAAACCCATCTCCACGTCCACATATCCCCCACAAGGAAACTCTGGAACTATTTTCAATGTTCATAACATGCAACGTATGTAGCTCAAATGTATAACTAATAGTGTGTAGACAGTATACTAGGAGATAAACCTGAAGTACTGATCAATGTATAACAAACATAATCAATATTTTACTATGTTACCCCAAGTTTCAGGTACAGGGATAACAGGGGACAGGGGGTGCATTTTGGGTACACAGACAAGAGGGAGCCATTTTTGGGGGACGGCTAGGGGACAGATATAAAAAAGGGGAAAATTTTAAAAAATATAGAAAATTCCGAAGATTCATATGATAGCATTGATAAGACAATCATCATAGAACCTTAGCACATGACATTAGAGTTCAACTGAGATTTTTCATGACTATGATAATTGATCTAATACAAGCTAATGGTTTTCATTTCCATATCAGAAGAAAATTGGTTTTTCAAATAAAGAGTTTTTAGTTAGTAAAGAAAAAAGCTCAGAAAAGCTAGAGAGGATATTGATTTTCTTTATTTTGCCAAAAATGCATCATATATTTCATAAAGAAAACTTGGAATGTATTCCTAAGTTGAAGAGTAGAAATACGAGGGCAAATCATCCACATAAAAAACATGGAAAGAAGAAACCTCCTCAATGGGCTATAAAACAATAATTTAATATACTTAACCGAGCCATACTAGTTTAACCTGAAATGTCAAATCCAAGATATTCATTCCTTCAAAATTTGTGGGATTTCTCAGAGCTCCTTATTCAAATAATCAAGGACATCCAAATGACAAACCTTCACTCTAAACAGTTTTTTGAAGTTTCAAGAGCAGTAATCAGTTGCATGTAAAAATCACCTCATGGTGTTTGCTATTGTTGAATTTGAATGGCTTAATGATCTCAAAATCCTCAACAGTTTGGAATATCCTCTCTTTGTTACTTGTTTAATCCTCTGTAAAGATTGCACCCTCTTAATCTATACCTCTGTTTGTTGACCTTCAAAGCAGACCTTACACGAACATGAATATCAGCGATAAATTTGTATGTTGTGTTTCATTCTCAATAATAAGTTGAAGAAAATGCCAGTCTACCCCGTGGAGCCACTTCGCCCAATCACCATGTGACATTTGATCTGCCTATTTCTGCACATTTGATAAAATTTAAATTGAAAAAGTTCCCATAACCTTTGAGGATCACAACAGGGAAGCATGATCACCAGGTTTCAGCCTGGTCATGTTCACTATTAAGCAATCCAGTTTATAGGTTGGGCACAGCCTGATTGTGGCCTGAAAGACCCAAATTCCTTCAAATGTTACAACTCAAAAGAAAATTGAAATAGGGACAAGCAGCCATAACTAGTGCACAATATAAATAACAATCTGTGCTAAAAAATTTACAGATACGAACTACTTGGAAAGGAGTACTCCACAACCTAGTAAATCAAGTGAATTAAACAAATGAAGGGGTCAATTTTATTGAGTTGAATGAAAGCTACAAAAATTATTGGAGGCCTATTAGGCTGATCTCAGTTCTCCACAATAAATTGGAGAAAAAATTTCAAAGATTGAAACAAATATCTCACCTGTAATTGTTATTAAATTTATTACAATATAATTTAATATCAAAATTTATGAGGACCCCGCCAAAACAGTTGGACTAATAGAAGCATTACTCTGATGGCCCAAGCATCTTCTCTGGTACAACCAACTCATCGAACTCCTCAGATGTAAGTACTCCAAGTTGCAAGGCAGCTTCCTGGTCATTATAACAAAATATTAACGTAAGAATTCCTTATTCATGAAAGGTCATTACAAACCCACATAGTCAAAGAATAATCTCAAATAAATTGTCCCCAACCATTAAGATCTTATAACTGCAAAATCAAACCACCATCCATGTTCAGAATTATTTACCCTCTTATTGCATGTAATTTGAAAGCTGTTAGGTATATTTGGGCACCAACAAACAGTAGGATAGAATTTGAAACTCAGTAGGCATATTTATGCACCAACAAACAGTAGGATAGAATTTGAAACTCGTTGAATTGTTTATTGCCATGTGACCGTATATGGTCATTTTTGCAATAGCAGCCATCACAACTCTAGTGCAGTGACTTAGTCTCCAGTTAGCTTGCCATTGTGCAGTGATTAGGTTTTTGTAAGATTCCAGTACACGTATGTGTTCATCTACAATACCAAAAATTTTCAGTCTGATACTTCAGATGTGGTAGAGATGTTTTCCTATATATTTCCACCTCACAAAAGGATGTATGTTCTGTTGTAAAGATTGTGCAAGATATTAAATGATTGATATGGGGACATCAGTACTCATGGAATGATAGTTTAGCAATCAATTTCTGAGACAGTTTTCACCATCTGGGTGCTATCAAAACCGCCAAGAGCTACACAATAAGAATAGCTGTTGTGACATATCTAAGAGCTGCTGCTAGTTTCTTGCTAGGCTTTTGACCTGTAAGCTTTAGTTGGATTTGTTTCAGAGCCATATAACATGGAGATATATCATATTATAGATCTCTTTTTGATGAAAGACTACATGTTGCAAAATATATTGTGCAGTTTTATTGTCATTTGGGATTTATAAATAACCTAGAGAGCAAAGAAAGATTATGACTTCATTGCCACAGTTTCTCCCATAAAGTTTGAACTTTTACTTTTTCCACATTCAATTACATCTACCCAAGAAGGATTACAGATGTAGGCATAAGGAGAGATTATAACTTCAAAACCACTGCTTCTCCTGTAACGTTTGAACTTATTTATTTTTCTATTTTCAATTAAATATACCCGAGGGTTAGAAATGCATGTAGACTCTAGAACTAATGCATTTTGTAATTACTATTGACTGGAATTCATAAATCCAACCTCACAGATTTCCATGTACGAATTCACTTCATGTAATGTTCCCTTTTTTAATATACCTGACTTTTGCCCAAAAATAACAATTCCAAAAAATGCATTTTATTTACAAATGAAATTCTATAATAAAATTACATAATTGTAATGCCAATTTAGAGAAACTCCCAATTTTGGTCTTATAAACTATGTTACCGATGTGCCCTCCTTAGCGCTGAATGCGGGCTGGTGCGGAAGCCGGTGCGGATGCCCTATGGATGCCGCCCGGAAGCGCATCCCAGGCATCTGGAAGCGCATCCTAGGCGTCCGGATGCGTCTGGATGCCTGTCACAAGCATCCAGACGCATCCGGATGCCTGGGATGCGCTTCCGGGCGGGGCATCCACAGAGCATCCGGGCGCATCAGCGGGCAACTGCCCAGAAAAAACAATAAAAAAACATTTTTTTAATCCTTTTTGCCACTTAAACCTCTTTAAAACATGTGCAAAATAGATATTTTTAATCTTTTTTTTTTCTCCTAAACCCTAAAACGACCCTAAAAGAGGTCTTTCAAACTATTCTTATCTCATTTTTTTGCAGCTGCACTCTCTTCTCATTTGGTCTCCATTTTTGCATGTTGAAGGCAAAGTGATTCTTTTCGAAAAGAATCGTTTGTAGGGTAAGAGATTGCTTCCACAAAGGAGTTTTGTGCATCTAAGGTAAGCATTTGATCCCATTCTTGAGTCCTTTAATGGATTTTTTTGAGATTTTGATGAATTTTTTAAGGTTTGGGAAGAAATTTTTCAAGTTTTTAAAAAAAAAAAAAAAATTTAAAAGAAGTAAAACAAATTTAGCTATCCATTTTAGTATTTTTGTATCATGTTTTTGCACTTGTTTGGTTGATGTTCATAGTTGTTTTCTAATTTAAGTTTATTTAATTTCTTAATATCTTATTAGCAAAGCAATAAATTACATTGTATTGTGCAAGAATGGCCACCACCGGTAGTCAAAGTTCAGTGGCAGGGGAAGGAGGTGATAATTTC
>MU227026.1:2924834-2942535 GCA_018584345.1 Thuja plicata
GGGAAGGAGGTGATAATTTCAAAATTGATGTAGGATCTCCTTTATGGAGACATACCACAAGAATACAACAGGTTGCAGGAGGTGGTTCATATTTTTGGAAGTGTAAATATTGTGAAAGTAACAAAGGAAAAGCATTCAATAGCTCATATTCCCGGGTCAAACTTCATTTTATGGGCCCTGCTGGTAAAGGGATGGCTATGTGCAAAGGCACAAGTGGGAAAGGAATGTCAGACACACAAATAGCATCATACGTAAAAGAACAAGAGGCTACTAATAATATGGTTAAAAGATCCAAAAAAAGTTTTTATCAACCTCCATCCGAAGAGAATAAAAGCAAAACACAATTACCCATTGAACCAACTCAATCCTCCAAACATCCATTCTTGCAAGTGCCTGTACCGGAAGAGAACGAGGAAGAAGTAGAAATGACAGCCCGCAAAAAAGGTCCATTGGACACTGCAATTAAAATGGAGGCAAGAGAGCGTGTTGATGAAGCCATTGCACGTTGCCTCTATGCCAATGGTCTTCCTTTCAACTTGGTAAGATCACCATATTGGAAGGAAATGGTGGTAGCCATCAATAAAGTACCAGCTGATTACACAAGTCTCGGGTATGAAAAGGTGCGTACCACTCTTTTGCAAAAAGAGAAGACTTTTGTAGACAAAGCTCTTCAACCAATTAGAGCTTCTTGGAAAAGTTCGGGTATATCTATTGTCTGATGGATGGAAAGATACAAGAAACCGGCCATTGATTAATGTGATTTCAATGTCCCCCAAAGGGGCAATGTTTTTGAAGGCAGTTGATTGTGAAGGGGAGGTGAAGGATGCAAATTTCATTTCTAGAATTCTCATTGAGGCCATAGAGATGGTGGGTAGTGAGAATGTGGTCCAAGTGATTACGGACAATGCCAAAAATTGTAGGGGTGCAAGCGCTTTGGTTGAGGATCAGTATGAGCATATTTTTTGGACACCATGCACTGTACACTCCCTCAACTTGATCATGCAACAAATTAGCACTCAAATAGATTGGGTGAAGCAAATATACCAAGAGGGGGAGGAGATACAAAAGTTTGTGACAAACCACCACATGTCACAATCCATATTTAGATCATTCTCCAAATTGGAGTTGCTGAAGGTAAATTGTAATTAGTAAATTTTGTGTTCATGTTCAATTATCAAATTATTTAATTATATATAACTTTGTCTTTGTTTGATATTTATTGATATGTTGTTAACTTGCTTAGGTTGCTGAGACCCAATTTGCATCTCATACTATTGTTATGAGACGACTTGTCAAGGTGAAAGAGGCACTGAGCCAAATGGTTATTTCTACCTAGTGGAGTATATGGAAGGCTTCAAATTCAGAGAAAGCCCAAAAGGTCAAGGCTTTGGTCTTGGATGACAATTGGTGGGCTCCTATGCAATTTGTATTGAATTTCACCAAGCCTATCATAACTATGCTCCGTTTGGTGATTCAGATACATCTTTCTTGGGGGATGTGTATGATGGCATGGACACAATGGTGGAGAAGGTAAAATTTGAAATACCAAAACATGAGAATGACCCCATAGAATGTGAAGCCTTATGCAATAAGGTGGAAGAAATCATTCGTCATCATTGGGAGAAGATGACTACCCCATTGCATCTCCTTGCATATGCCTTATCTCCAAGGTACTATAGCGAGGAAGTACCAACTCTGCCAAATAGAATTGCACCATATGCAAATGAAGAAGTTGCTAATGGGTGCTACAAAGCTTTTGTAACTCTTCCAAGATGGAGAAATGCAGGAAAAAGTGAGACTAGAATTTGGCTTATTTGCTTCAGGAACAAAACTTACTCCATATGCAATAAAGGACCAAAATAACATGGAGATGGGAGCTGTCACATGGTGGTACATGTATGGTCAACCATACAAGCATCTACAACCTCTTGCAATCAAGATCCTCTCACAAGTTTTTTTTTTTTTTGTGTTTTGTTTACCACTTGTATTCTACAATTTAGTGTTTAACATTCTTTAATTTGCTTTTCATTTGTATGTTTAATTTTCTGAACACTATCCAAGTTGCAAGTTCTTCTGTTGCTGAACGGAATTGGAGTACATACTCCTTTATCCATTCAGTGAAGCGCAACCGGCTGGGCTCAAAGAAAGCTGAGGACTTGGTTTACATTCATACCAACTTGCGTCTTGTCACGTAAGGAGGACCATTACAAGGAAGGGTCAGCCAAGCTTTGGGATGTAGCCCCTGAGTGTGCAATCTTGGATGCAACAATTCAGGATCTGACTGCAATCTCAGATGATGGTGATAATACCAATAGGACACATGGTATTGGTGCATCTAGCACCAGAGGAACCATTTTAGCTTCAAACGATCTTGAACTTGCAGCAGATGGAGATGATGAGAATGTGGATTTTCTTGAGAATACTTATGATTCTAAATCTGATTAGTGAATCTTGAGTCTTGACTCTTGATTGATGAAGATTGAATCATGAACTAAGTTTGGATTTTGTAGTTCAAATTGCATTTGAATCTTGAACATGACTAATTAGTTATTGAACTTATTTCGATTTGAATATTTGTGTCTTTGAAGTTTTAACTTTTAAGTTAAAGTGTTGAACTATCAAATATGAAATATCTTGAATCTTGATCAATGGTGAAGTATCATACTATTAGTATCAAATGATTTATTTTTGTATATTTCTTGCATTTCTTTGCATATATATATATATATATATATATATATATATATATATATATATATATATATAAACGCATCTGCATCCCCCCCAAAAAAAATTTCACGCATCCGCGCACCTGCATCCACATCCTCACCCGAATCGGCACTTAGCTTATAAACAATATTAATTAACATCAAAGCATCAATATCAACAATTACAATAATATACAAATAATCTTAATTAAAATCAAAATATCCTAAAATCACTCATATATGTTCCATAGCTTGTTTCCATAGTCAACCATATTAGGAATCTAACGGAAAAGCTTGATAGAACGTCGGGAGATTGTCTTCCTCAACCAAGCCCAAGGGCAGGGAATGAACCTCCAATCCATTCGGCCCCTTGGCCTACAAGTATCGCAAGACCTTCAGTCCATCTATCTCTGGGTGGCGTACTTGATGAGGAAAAACCGGTACTGCTGCATCTCCTTATAAAACATTTCGCATTGATTCCAAAAACATGATTTCTAATGGAAATCGGGTAAATAATTATGTATCCTATAAATAAGACTCAAAAGCTTCCTATGAGATTTATGTTGAAATAAATAAATAAAACCAATAATACTTCCATACCAAATATTTTCCTAAATATTATAGACTAATGTTCTTAATTTCTAGCTCAGGTTTATTTCTAAATACTTCTTCAATTCAGACTTGATTGTTCGATGCCCAAAAATGGATTGGCCTCCTTTTATATTTTCTGCGGCAGGATGAATAGTTACCACCTTGATTACCATCACAACACCTAACAAAGGGTGCATCACTCCAATCACTACCTTGAAACATTTCACTGAGTCGGCCTTATTGGTAAATAGCTCCATTTCAGTCTAGTCAGTCCTTGAACATTATTCATGTTGTCGCCTAGGAAAAATAATTTTGAGTCGGCCTCTAAATGATATTTATGTTGTCACCTGGGATTATTAAAAATTGAGGCTGCCACTTGTTTGGTGTGCAGTGTCTTATGATGGGGGCATGACAGTCTGCCTTTCCTAGATTACTTGTCCACAAGCAACTTTAGATAAGGATGGTCAAAAAATTTTGCTCCTCCCCAAGAGGCATCTTCCATAGGCAAATTCTTCCATTCAACCAAATATTCTGGAAACATCTTATTCCTTAGTTTCTTCTCTCACTTATCAACAATAGCCTCAAGTTCCTAAATTAACCTTCCTTCGTTATGAAGCAGGAGTAACTCTGGACATAGTGTAACACATCACCCTAATACCTTCTTGAGGCGTGATACATGGAAGGCATTATGAATTCAACTATTTGTGAGTAACTCCAATTCATAAGCAACTTCATCAATCCTTTGCACAACCTTATATGGGCCATAAATCATGGCTTGAGCGTTCAGCCCCACTCTTTTTGATAAAAGATTGTTTATAGGGTTGCAATCTTAGGAAGACTATGTCTGCCACTTAGAATGTTCTTTCAGTTCTTCTTTGATCAGCATATATCTTCTGTAAATTTTGCGCATACTGCAAATTATCTTTAAGTGTATTCAAAATGTCTATACTTCATTGTACTAAGTCTCAAGCTCTTGGAACTTGACTTTTGGTAAGATTTAAATCTTCAAATGTTGTTGCCTTGTACCCATATGTTTACTCCCTATGGGGTAATTGGTTTTACACACAGAGTAAACGGAGAGCTTCAAAATGAACATGAGTAACACAACAACTCAGAATAAACACCATGCACATAATACTGGATAAAGCTTTTCATTCCATATTATGTTTGTACAATCAACAACTATGACTTGTTTCAATTGAGATACAAGTAGTGTCCGACAGTTGGTTAAGGCTGCCAACCGTCAACAAATGGCAACCTTTCGAAACAAACGTTTTATTATACTCCCAAGTCTACTTACCTAAGAAAGTATTATTTAATTGCTTACGGTAGATTTGTCGTCAACATCAGCACCGCCACAAAAATTTGTCATCTTTCAAACGATGGAAACCAAAAAGGGATAAGCTATATATAAACAAAACTACAAAGAGGGGCGAGGAAACGTCCCTGGAACTAGAGAAGTTGAGGGAGTGGGTTGTTGTTGCCGGTGACAAAGGCACTGGTTGGCTACAATCTCCAGTTGTCTCGCTATGCAGACCATGGTAGCTACCTCCATCAATTGCTTCCTCACTTTTTCAAGTTCATTGTCTTTCCTCTTCATCCCCTCCTACAGAGTGGCCAATTTTATTGCTTTCCCGACCAACTGTGAGTCCCTCTATGCTAGTTGCTCACAAAGCTAGGCGACCATGCTCTCTAGAGCAGTCATCCGAGAATGTTCCTGTGCCAGGTGGGTCCGACTCTTCTTAGCCAGCTCAGAATATGCCTTACGTTCTTGTTTAATCTGCTGGTTGGCCTTGTCCTTGATCGTGTTTGCATCATCCAGTGCTACAGTGATATGGATGTGACATAGTAGTAGATCCCTTAAGCATGTCCTCATCCCATGAAGCGCACAAAGGACTCTGTCATGACGACCACTATCCTAAGGCAGAGAAGGACGCCAAGCGTCTGTCATTTCTTCTGTCTCCACCTGAGGCCATCCTCTTGTTGTAAAGTATCTAGTAAATTCCTAATGGCATTCTCCCTACATGAACCTCAAGAACCTCTCTGTCGCCTGAGCAACCAAGGGGTCGTGACTAATAGCTAAGTCTCTGGTAACTGCCCCTACTCGAGATATGAAAAGGGCCATTTCCTCCAATTAGCGGCCATATTTCTGAAGGGTGCCAACAGGATCATGAGGGTCTAGCCTATCCAGCCGCAACACTACATGTTATCATTCCCTTGCTGGCTCCTCCCTCGGTGGCAATGTTGGGACTGTAGGACTTTCCCCTTCCACTTGATACTTCTTTGTTTGCCACACTTCCTCTTGTGTGAATCCCCCTTCAACTCTCTTTGCCACCATCTCTGAAACTTCTAGTATGAACCCTGGAGACTACACAGGTACCGCCTCGACTGGCACCCCTAATAACTACGACCAATTATCTATGGTGGCGTGAATGTCTCCTTAAACTCCTTCGGTTAGCAGTGTCTCACTCTCAACTAGCGGAGGCCCTTCTTGTGGTGCATTTATTTCCTGGGCCCCTAGTAATAGGGCCAAGGATGGTGGTCCCACTATCACTTCCACCCATGTTGTCGCCTGTGAGCATGCGCCCACATCTGCCGGTGCCAAGGGTAAAGGTGTGAGTATCTACATTGATAACAAGGTCAGCTGAAACACAACTGATGTGGTTGAGAAGCTAGTACTAATCTCCTGATACTCCTCTATGTCACCTACCTCACTTGTCGCTGCAATTGTGACTTCAGTTGCACTGTCGCTCGTAGAAGACAACTCAATAGTATTTGTCTCCTCACTGTTGTCAGATGACTCCTCTCGTTGGCTCACCTCCTAGCGTGGTCGTTTTCTCACTAGTTAATCGCCTCTTGTCAGCACGTCTAGATGCGTCCAATAGAATATAGGCAGCATGGAGGGCTTCACGCGAATGAGTAGCTTGTAGTCTCCCCATTCCTCTGCAAGCACTTGAATTTGTACCGCATCCATGTAGGGGTCAATGGCATGATGTGACATGTAAAAGGCTCTATGCTCCAACTGAAGGAATTCTCGTATTCTGTCATATAACATTGCCACCCAATTGTATACCTTGCCTGTACCTATCCCCACCATGAGATTGACCTACCATACTGCTATATCGAATGCATGGCTAGCATCTATAAGGTGGATTTTGATATGTCCAGAATGCATTTCCAGGCGACTGTGGAGAGGAACGTCTTCTTCACGCCCTAATTGCTACTATTATTCCACACGTTGCTCCAATCTTTTTCTGTGAGATCCTTTTTACATACTAAGTCCAGCAAGTGTTTCTTCCCTAGATTAAAATAGCGCAGACTTATCAACAATAAGTCTACTTATCGCGATAAGTTTTCCGTGGCGCGAAATTACGTTATTTTTGCGCGGAAAATATCGCAGATAAGTTTGAAACTTATTACAGAGAAATTAGCAACTTATTGTCGATAGGTTGCTAACTTATCAAGGATAAGCCATGAACTTATCAGTCGCAATCCGGATTTAGGCAGTGACGGCCCAAAAAACGTAAAAATATTATTTTTCGCTTGCAAAAACAAGTTTGGATAGGAGAGAAAGGGTTTGGAGGAGAAATAACGTGATTTACAACATTGTAGAGTGATTTGTTATGGATTTGAAGCGGACTTGAAGAGATTTTTCAAGCAAATTCGGATTCACAAGTTTTCAAAAATCTTTTTCTTTTTATTTTTAAATCATTTTGTCTTGTCATAGTTGCATCTAAGTTTATGCAAACTCTATAATACCATTTCCAATGTACTCTAACTCATTAGAGTGTAATAAACAAGATCTAAAACCATTTTTTAGCAACTTTTGCAAAAAAAAATCATTGTTTTCTCAATAATTTCATATTTTCTTAAAAATTTCATAACCTAACACTTTTTTGTTTTTTTCTTTCGAGTTTCGGCAATGTTTATAAATTTTTTTATTAAATTTCTAAATTTGTGCCTTCAATTTGTATATGTAGGTTGATATTTCATTAAAATGGCAAATAGGGATAGCTCCACAACTGGGTGGCAGTCGAGATGGTCTGTACAGTGTGATTGGTCTCGCGTGCAATGATAGTCGCAAGTGGAGGTTGTACGGTGGCAATGGGTGGAGAGACTTTCCGTAAGTGTACGGCTATGAGGATGTGTTCCCTCTGTGCAGCGAAGGACTCATGCTAGTGCGTTGGCCTCTAAATTGCTCGTACAGTGGTGCGTTGCTCGATATTTTGTACGGCGACCCTTTGCTCGATGCTCCGTACAATGGTAGATTGTATAAATTGTTCTATCTGTACGATGGCGCTTGGAAAAGTTCTAGACTCTTATGTGGTGTATTGAGGTGATCATACACCGGCAATGATTCTTGCTTTCTTATGGTGGCAGGGTAGTAGTATTGACCGTATGGCAGTAGAAACTATGAAGGTAACCCTTTGATTGACACTTCCTCTTTTACTTTGCCAATTTTCCACACTTGTTCCTGTCAACTGTTAGTATAATAGTACTCCCACCTCTTTTTATAACCTTTCCTTTATTGCACGGGGTTTTTATTTTTCTGTACAGTGGCGCTTGCAGAAGTTCTAGACTCTCCTGCGATGTATTGAGGTGATTATACACCGGCAATGATTCTTGCTTCTGTATGGTGGTAGGGTAGTAGTATTGACCGTATGACAGTAGAAACTATGAAGGTAGCCCTTCGATTGACACTTCGTCTTTAACTTCGCCAATTTTCCACACACTTGCTCCTATCAACTGTTAGTATCAGTGTTACAGGACTCTGCGAGTCCGGCCAGGACTTTGCGAGTCCCGAGCCGAATCCGGGCTCCAGAGTTTTTTTGGCTATGGACTTAGACTCGGCCAAGTCCAACACAGTCCTGCTCAGACTCGCCGAGTCCAAGGACTCTCTGGACTCTGCGAGTCTTGTTGTCTAGACTCTGTCGAGGCCAACAAGAAATAAGGCAAAAAAAAATTAATTAATTTTACTTGTTTTTTTGGGTTTATATTACTGGAAAAGAGCACATTATAGACATGGGTGTATTTCAATTCCATGCCTTGATTTTAGAGAACTTCAAAGCTAAATTGCGGGTGGCAATCATCAATGAGGTGAAACGATGTATTGCTGAGTTGTCAGTTCACAATGAGGATGAAGTAAGAGAATGCCAATGGTGAGATGCAAGGATTGTTGTATGGGTGAGATGACTTGGAGGATGTTGTTGTTAAAGCTCTATGAAAATAAGCTTAGGTTCTCAATTATTGTGTCTTTGATGTTAATTGACTAAATGATGTATGAAAAAAGCTTTAAATCCTTAAAAATATTTGAATTTCTTGGGTTTTTTGAATGCTGAGTCCGGACGCCGAATCCAAGTCTGAGCCCGAAACCAGCTTGCCGAGTACGAGGTGAGTCTGGGTCTTGTAACTATGGTTAGTATAATAGTACTCCCAGCTCTTTTTACAACCTTTCCTTTATTGCATGGGGTTTTATTTTTAATTCTTTTTTCAATTTTTCATGTGTTGTTTTTTTCTTTCCTGTTATCTTTATTTTCCAACTCTCTTTTTTCAAAAAATGCCTTTTGCCATTCTTTTCCCCATTTTTTATTTTTTAAATGTAATTTTTTTGACATTCATGCTTTTCAAAAAAAATTGAACTTTAGCTTTTTTATTTGCACACTCACCTTTTGGTCACTTTTTTGCCTTTTATCCCCTTTGCCATCCTCATGTTCCTCGTTCTTCCATTTTGTTCCCTTTGGTTCCATATTGGGTCTAACCTTAACTTCAAATGCGTATTGCCACATGCATGTCCCTAGCGGCGTCTTGTAACATTCATTTTTACAAGTGCCCATATATTCTAAGTCGAATATTTTGTCGACTAAGGGTGCTAGTCCCACACCCTTATAACTCTCATCCACATATTGGCCACCATATTTTTGGCACCATACCACTTCTTCCCCGTTCACCACTGGGGGTCCAACCGGGTTTGGTATTACCTTCCACAGTGCGTTAGAGATAGGTCGGTACGGGGCTTCTCTTCCTTCGGCAGCACACTTTTGTATGATATGATCCACATATCCATCCTTTTTTGCGATGAATAGATGATCTGCTTTCACGACCATCTTTAAACGTGGTCCAAGAGTGGCACCATACTCTTCCAAATCAATTTCATCCTCCAGGTCTTGCTCTCGAACTTCCCCCTTCGCTACTTGTTTTATCTTGCGTTTTTCCTCGGTCTCGTCATGAATGTCACAAGCCACATAGCCTTCTCGCCTTCCCTCGTAGGGTGCCTTCCACCTCTAGTAACCATTTATTCTCACCCACAGGGCTGGTGGGTTGAACAATGCATTTGTCTGGTGCTTATGCACTCGGGGAACTACAACTCCTCCGACATGTTTCCTCGCCAACCACTCTTCTGGTGTCGTCATGGGCTTGGCCTAGTCCAAGTCTGGCATGTATGGCTCCTCTGCGATGACTGGGTCCTCTTTGATCTCTTCACTGCGTCCAATTGTCCAATCTCTTCTGGTTGCATATCCCAACATATTGATTGCTATTTCTAGCCTTTCCCTCTATAAATTTTGAGCTTTGAGTCATCCAGTGGATCTCTAATAGGATTGTTGTCCAATGTTGATAGTTTCACTACACCATTCAATCCCACCTCTCTGACTTTATATGGTCCAAACCAACGAACTCGAAACTTCCCATAACAAAGTTCATTAAGGTCGTTGTAGTTGAGTACTAACTGTCCTAATCGAAAGGTCATTCACCGAAGATGCTTGTCGTGCCAAAACTTTCGTCTCTGTTGGGCCACCTTTGTCGCCCACTGTGTCGTCATACGTCATTTGTCCAACTTCATCAGAATAAATAGGCATTCCTTCAAGCTCTCTGCATCCCCGAGAGGATTTTATACTGCAATTCTCATACTTGGTACGATGTATTCTGTCGGTACCATGGTCTCTTGTTCGTACATTAGCTGGAAGGGTATGCGCCCTGTTGTCACCTTGTACGTGGTACGGTATGCCAAGAGTGCGGCGGGGAGCCTATCTTCCCAATCTTCTTGTTCCACTCTGCATGTCTTGTATAGAATTGACACCAAGACTTTGTTTGCTAACTCGGCTTGCCCATTCGCTCTCGGGTAGTACGGACTTGACAGGTTGTGGGATATCCTTAACTCTGATGTCATTGTCCGAATCACTTGGTTCACAAAATGCGACCCCCCTATCGCTTGTGATTTGGATTGGTATGTTGAATCGAGTCACAATTTTCTCGTACAAGAACCTCGTCGTACTAAGTGCGGTGTTGTCTGGTAATGCATTTGCCTCTGCCCATTTTGTGAAGTACTCCATGGCCACCACATGTATCGACATCGATGCATATTGCTTACCTTCAATGGTTCCACAAAATCGAGACCCCATCTCTCAAACAATTCGTGTGGCTGCGAGGGAAATAAGGGCATGAAATCCAGTTTCAATGGTTTGCTTGCCCTCTAGTAGGTATTGCAACCTAGTGCCCACTCGCAAGCATACGTGTGTGGGGTTGGCCACCACAATCCTGAGAGTAGTACCTTGCATGTCGTGATATCCAACCCCATGTGGCCTCTTGCCAACCCTTTGTGTGATTTCTTTAGCACACTAGAAATCTCTTCCTCCATTACACATCTTCGAAGAACTTGGTTCGACCCCATCTTGTACAACAGTTCATTTACGAGTTCGAATGTCTCTTTTTAGCACCACTTTCCTTCATTCACTTGGTGGCATGTCTCGAGGGAGTGTGGAAGTGGACAAGCACTGGCAAATGTTTTCGTACCATGGAGGTAGGGAAAAAATCTGGAATAGTTGGGCATCTGGAAAGTCCTCATTTACTCCTCATGGCTCTTTCGACTTGATCCTCGCGAGTTGGTCCGCGATGGCATGGCTCTTCCTAGGTCGTACCACAATATGGAAAGTGAACTTCTGGAGTAGAACCACCTACTCGCCCTTCCTTGTATGATTGGTTTGTTCACCAGGTACATCAACGCTTAGTGATCCACATAAAATGTGAATGGCATGGCAAGTAGGTAGTGTCGAAATTTCGGAACAAAGTAAACCATTCCCAGTGCTTCCCTCTCTGTCGTACTATAGTTTTGTTCAGCCCTTGAGAGCAGACGGCTGGCAAAGAATATAGGATGATTCACCCCTTCCAAACCGGCTTGTGCTATCGTGGCACCAATGACATAGTTGGAGGCATCTACGTACACATGGAATTCCTTGTCTCAGTTGGGAGACGCCAGAGGGCGCAGTTACCAACCTAGACTTCAACTCCTCCCAATGACGAATTTTGCTTCTGGCGAGATAACGGTTTCCTCCCTCAGCGCTTGCTTGAAGGTCTTGATCCTGCCTTCTGAACCAGCGCCTCGAGAATGAAAGCCCATGCCTCGACCCAAAGAGGACATATTGAAAATCTTTATCAAAACTATTTACTTTCAAATGTAAATATAAACAAATATTACATACTTGTGCTTATACTTTTTTTTTTCCTCAATTTTTTTTTTCTCAATTTATTCTCCTCTTCGTAATTTTTTCTTGATATATGTTATTACTCATCTTAGTAATATACTATTTACTAGATGCTTATCTCACAATTTATCATAAACATATTTATTATAATCTCACAGCCTCATATATTTCATAAATAATATATATTTTTAAACTATAAAATTAGGTTATTTCCTAGTAATATTAGTGCAGAATTAAGTATATAATATAAGACAAAGTTTACTTATATAGCGCTGCCCATTTCCTTTTATCCTAACCGTACAACTAGTGGGGGAATTAAGAATCTCAATGTCATACATTTGAAATAATAAATATACATACCTTGCTAAGGTGGCTATTCACTATGCCTTGACTTTCCGATGTGTGATATCTTTGTTTTATTCCCCTTTTTATCTCCTCCTTGTTCGGTGCTTAAGGAATACCACACCCACTTAATATATATCTTTTTCCCCCAATCAGTGTGACTACTCCATGCAACTATTGGTCATTATAATTAATTAATTAAAGTTAGTTGTCGTGGGTTTAGTCAACTATTAGTATTAGTCGAAGGTATATATTAGGTTTTATATAATATTTGCTAATAATAATAATATTCTTATTCTTATTATTACTAATTAATTATAATTTTATTTTTATTGATTTATAATAATATTAATCATCATTATTAATATTTATTGATAATAATATTATTGATATTAAATTATATTAATATTGATATTTAATTAACATTATTGATATTACTAATAGTATTGGTTATTCTATTGATTAATAAATTATTAATTAATTACATTGATTAGTAATATTATATAGATTAATTATTAATTGATTAATTATTGTTACTTCTAATAATAGTATTATTTGCATAGTGGTTAGTAATATTGGTGTTACATTCATTAACATGTTTAAGATGGTATTCACAATAATTGTACAAGCATATATATACATCAATTATGGTTCGTGACAGTAGTGCTCACTGTTGGTAAGGCTCACTGCCCGTCGGGCTAACTACCCTTAAATATGAGAAAGCTCACTGCCAATACAAAGAGGCTCACTACCAAGGTATTTGAAACAAAATTGAATCCACCATTGAGATCACCATCACCAACAATCTGCCTTGCGCACAATCAACACGTAGATCTCCAGAAACAGATTCGCAATTATTTCGCATACAAGCAAAAACATAAGCCAAGCCACACAAGCAACAAGAATCCTCGCCCTTCTTATACTGCTTGATGCTAACAACCATGTCGGCCAAACACAATTTGAAATCGGTCGCACCAAGACATTCTCGTGGTGGTAAGGAATGAAATGTTGGCCACCTCGACCAATCCAACTTGCCTCGCACATGCCAACATGCAACACCATCTCCAAAGTCATCGGTTCCAACGGACATGATGAACGTGTTACATAATCAACGGCTCGGACCGAAACACATACGAAAATGCTCCAGATAGGACCGACCCAAACAACCAATCCACCAAATGTTGCACACAACGTAGAACCACCACCGAAAGAGCAATCTGTCAGTGAACACTTCTACCAAGACACATCCTATCGGCACATCAGCCAATACCACCAAGACTATTGATACACAGCAACTGATACAACTAGAACATGAAAATGCATAGGATATGTTGACATCAATGACAACAACATATATAGCATCAACTTCACATTCTAACAATCTCCCCCTTTTTCATTGACGGCAACATTCATAAAAACAAAACAGAACAACTCCAAATGATATCAACAAGGTTCTCAGCTTTTCAAACATTCTTTGACTTTCTCGCCCTTTGAAAACAATAACAAAGGGCCAAACTCCCCCTGAAAAACTCACTTTGCTCCACTTGAGAGGAAGTCGTCGGGCACTGATCCAAATAGGAATAATTATGCAACATGCTGGACCAATGCACACACCAATGCATTCTAGTGAATGTTAGGGAGGGGCAGAACGCCCAGCTTCCCCCTTAGATACTCGAAAGTATCCTTGCACAAAGGTTTTGTGAATATGTCTGCTAATGGCTCCTTTTTAGACACATACTCAAGCTTTACTTCACCATCCAACACCTCTCTGATAAAATGATACATGATAGATATATGCTTTGTTTTGCAATGTTGTATTAGATTCTTTGACATGCTTATTGCACTGGTATTATCACACATGATCGAAATTGGTTCTTCAAACGTAATTCCTATATTTTTCAAAGTTTGTTTCATCCATAATACTTGAGTACAACATGAGGATGTTGCAATGTATTATGATTCAGCAATTGATAAAGTTACAGAATCTTGCTTCTTGCTTGACCAAGCAACTAACTGGGAGCCAAGAAAGTCAGCTCCACCACTGGTACTTCTTGGGTTATCCAAACATCCTGCCCAATCTGCATCGGTATAAGCTGTCAGTGTGAAATCTAGACCTTTTGGATACCACAAACCAAACTCTTTTGTTCCTTTCAAATATTTGAATTTCCTTCTCACTACCATAACATGTGATTCTTTCGGTTCTTGCTGAAATCTGGCTGCCAGGCATACTACATACATAATATCTCGTCCAGTAGCAGTCAGGTATAACAAACCACCAATCATTGATCTGTATTTACCTGCATTTGCTTTCGGTAACTCATCTTCCTTAGCTTACAACCCGTAACAATTGGAGTACATACCGTTTTGGAATTCTCCAACCCAAACTTCTTTAACAATTCCTTGACATACTTGGACTGAGAAATGAAAATGCCTTCCCTGCTCTGATTTACCTGCAATCCAGGAAAGAAATTTAACTCTCCTATCATAGACATCTCAAACTCTTTCTACACCTCTCCTGCAAATCTTTTGCACAAATCATCCTTGCCTCCGAAAATAATATCATCAACATGCACAACAACAATCAGAATCTTATTTGAATCTTTCTTGTTTTACAGATTTTTGTTGGCAAAAACTTTCTGAAACTTCTGCCCAATCAAATATTTGTCCAACCTGCTATATCAGGCTCTTAGTGTCTTCTTCAAACCATACAGTTCTTTCTTCAGTCTGCATACTGCTTTTGGTTCTTCTTCTGGTTTGAAACCTTCTGGTTGCTCAATGTAAACTTCTTCCTTCAGCTCTCCATTCAAAAATGCAAACTTCACATCCATCTGATAAACCTTGAAGTCCTTATGTGTTAAAAATGCCAAAAATACTATGATCGTCTCCATCCGAGCAACAGGAGCATTGGTCTCCTCAAAGTCAATTCCTTCAATCTAAGTATATCCTTTGCAAACTAGTCTTGCCTTGTTTCTTATCACTTAACATTCTCATCCAACTTGTTTCAGTACACCCACTTAGTACCAAACACATTCTTATTGGTCAGTCTGGGCACAAGTTCCCAAGTTTGATTCTTCTCAATTTGATCAAGATCTTCCTTCATAGCATTTACCCAATTCGGATCATTGCATAACTCTTCTACAGATTCAGGTTGAACTTCCGAAAGTAGACACAACAAAGCATGGTCTTGTGTTGCTCTACTTCTGGTAACAACTCCTCTATTCTTATCACCAATAATCTGATTCTCAGAATGATTTCTCTGTACATATCTTGGTTTCTTAGCTGTAGATGCCGGTGTTGGTTGATTCTTCTCTTCTTTCTTGTTGTCTTTTCGTTTGTCCTCTGTATCAGATTCATAATCAATATGTCCCTAAGGTGTCTTCTGAAAATCCTCATCAACCTTCACATTCGCACTTTCCACAATTTTGTTCAGTCTTTTGTTGTATCACCGGTAAGCCTTGCTTCTTGTAGAGTATCCCAGAAAATATAACTTCATTTGCTCTGCTGTCAAATTTGCCAAGATTATCTTCATCTTTCCGAATGTAACATTTGCTTCCGAAGATTTTGAAGTACTTAACTTTAGGTACTCTTCCATGCCACAATTCATATGATGTCTTTCCATATTTCCTTCAGTACATAACCCTATTCAGAGTATACACAACAATATGTACTGCTTCTCTCCAGTAGATTTCAGATAGCCTTGCATCCTTCAACATGGTTCTTGCTGCCTCCTAAATCATCCAGTTCATTCTTTCCACTACACCATTCTGTTGTGGTGTTCTAGCCGCTGAAAACTCTCTTAATGCCATATTTTACACAATAACTTTCAAACACATCAGAGATAAACTCTCCTCCTTTGTCAGATCTTAAACATTTAATCCTTCTGCCACATTCATTTTCAACTCTAGCCTTTAATGTTTTAAACCCTTCAAATGCTTTTGATTTTTCTCTAAGAAATGCAACCCAAGTCAATCTTGAATAGTCATCAATGAAAAGTATAAAGTATCTCTCACCTTGAAAATTTCTTGTCCTGGTAGGACAACAAATATCAGTATGCCCTAGCTCCAGTAAAACTGGTAGACGAATAATCTTTTGCTTTGAATGATTCTCTTCTTTGTTTCCCTTCTTGACATCCTTTACAAATCACATTATCTAGTTTGCACAGTCTAGGTAAGTCTCTCACTGCTCGAGATGAGCTTATTCTTACCAAATTATCAAAGTTGGTGTGACACATCCTCCGACGCCAAAGCCAATTGTCATCGGTCTGTGATAGCAAACAACATCCTTCTGAAGCTCCTTCAAGCTGGTACATGTTCCTTCCTGTTCTTTTTCCAACTGCAATCACATCTCCAAATATCTTCTTGATTTCACATCCTTCATTCTTGAAAATAACATCATACCCAATCTCACACAACTGCCCAACACTTAACAGATTGTGATACAAACCCTTTACATAATAGACATTGTTAGTGTTATTCTTTTCATCAAAAGTAATAGACCCTCTACCGACAATGTAAGCAGCGTTATCATCACCAAATCTAACAGGACCACCATCATATTTGTCAAGTGAAACAAACATACTCTTATCTCCAGTCATATGATAAGAACAACCACTGTCAATTATCCATTCATTTTTATTTCTTCTAACATATAAAGTAGTTTCAACATCATCATCAGCCTTAGCACAAATGTTAGAAATATCAATTTCTTGTTTCTTAACCTCTTCAACAAAAAACAGACAATCTTCTATTTTTGACTCATCATCTGAAATACTAGCATCTTCATTCACATAGTAAGCCTTCTTGTTGAATTTCTTAAATTTTTGTCTAGGACCCTTCTCTGGACATCTAGTAGCCAAATGACCAATTTTACCACATCTAAAACATTTCAAAGGTAACATACCTTTGTACTTGCCAGTACCTTTCCTCAGTCTTCTTACAAGGTTCACTTCAAATTCTTCTTCATCATCACAGTCAGGATCTTCATCTAATTTAGTTGCCTTGAAAGTTGTTTCTAATCTGCTTTTTTCTCTCCCAAACTTTCTTAGCTCAAATGTGGTCAGGGTGCCAAATAAGTGTTCTTTCGTGAATTTCTTCGAATCATACACCTCCTCAATCGCCGAGATCTTAACACTGTAACTTGTTGTGACGTTTTCACACCATCGCCCCATTGCAAATGGGGACCCCCTCTTTCGCAAGCAGTAGCAGTAGTGGTCTTAGGTGGTCTTTGTTGGCGACAGTTTTCAAGCCCCTTGGTCCGGCAAATGAGGTTCGAGAGTTGGTTTTGGGCAATTTTGGCCTGCTGAGAAGTCAAGTCTGTCTGGTGCACGAGCAAGAGTTGTGTTAAATCTTTCAGGAATATGGCATCAAAATCAAAGGATTCGTGATGAAACAAGTGTAAACCCTCTGAGAATCCTTGTTCCAGCTTCAATTCGATCTTAGAAAGTCAAAATAGATTGTGGGAGGTAGCCTTGCTGAAGGCGTGCTGAATCCTGAAATTTGGCTAAGTCCTGAAATATTTCAAAAAACCCCAAAATCTATAATCTGCACCTTAACTCCTATGAAGCTGAAACCTATCTCAAACATC
>MU227026.1:2945786-2955934 GCA_018584345.1 Thuja plicata
GACGTGATTACCAGCAAATCACATCAATATAACTGAGTTAGGATCCACAGGCAAGGAACCTTGGAGTATTTCCTCACGTCCTTCGTGAGTATATGCTTTTCAAGAGAGGGTTGAGTGCTTGATATCCGGTATCAAGTGTTTAAATCCTATATGTTATGTAGTGGTACAAAACTCACATCAACATAACTGTCTGGTAATGTCATCAAGATCTTTTCCATTAAGTCTTCATCGGTAATAGTGCCTCCTTGGTGCTTCATTCACCGCATTCTCAACTCTTTAAAAAAAACTTTTAATATCCTCACTGTCTTCCATTCTCAAATTCTCATAGTGTCTCTTAGTTGTAACCTTCATAGATAACTTAACTCTATCATTCCCTTCATAGATCTCTTTCACCTTTTCCCAAACTTCATAAGCAGTCTTTAAAGAAATAACTTTAGCGAATTCAGTCTTTGATAAAGCACTAGTGATAGCATACCTTGCCTTATCATTCTCCTCATATGCTTCGATCTCATCCTGGGTGTTAAGCGCATTCTAAGGAAATACATACTTTGTCTCCAAATGCTTCCAAGTCTTGTAACCAACAAAAACCAGAAAACCTTTCACCTGATCTTTCCATGAACTGTAGTCTAATCCATCAAAGGTGGGAATGTTCAATTTATGCACCATCGGATCTTCCTCAAGCGGTTAAGCTCTTCACCAAGGAACAAAACTTGGATACCAATTGTTGAACAGGTTGTATAATTGAGGGGGGTGAATTAGCTATTCCCGCACACTTTACAAAACTTTTTCTCTGTCAGTAAACTATTAAACATCAACCGTAACAACTTATGATTTATCAATTAAGCACATAAAACATCCACAAAAAATGTAAACATGTAAACACAGGAACACCGACACAGACAACACCAAGATTTACATGGAAAACCCAAACTGGGAAAAACCACGGAGAAGCTAATTCTCATCAAATGTAAACACCTATTAAGGTGAAACCGGTTAAGGTGATTTGTAGTTGTACAAAGGCTCACTATCGGTTATGCTCACTGTTGGTAAGGCTCACTGCAGGCTCACTGCCAGTCGGGCTAACTACCCTTAAATATGAGAAAGCTCATTGCCAATACAAAGAGGCTCACTACCAAAGTATTTGCAACAAAATTGAATCCACCACTGAGATCACTGTCACCAACAATCCACCTTGCGCAAAATCAACACGTGGACCTCCAAAAACAGATTCGCAATTATTTCGCATACAAGCAAAAACATAAGCCACACGAGCAACAAGAATCCTTGCCCTTTTTATTCTGCTTGATGCCAACAACCATGTCGGCCAAACGCAATTTGAAATAGTTCGCACCAAGACATTCTCGCGGTGGTAAGGAATGAAATGTGGACCACCTCGACCAATACAACTTGTCTCGCACATGCCAATACGCAACACCATCTCCAAAGCCATTGGTTCCAACAGACATGATGAACATGTTACATAATCAATGGTAGGGGCCGAAACACAAACAAACACGCTCCAAATAGGACCAACCCAAACAACCGATCCACCAAATGTTGCACTCACCGAAAGAGGAATTTGTCGATGAACACTTCTACCAAGACATACATCATGTCGGTACAGCAACCAATACCACCAAGACTATCAATACACAACAACCGATACAACTAGAATATGAAAATGCATAGGATATGTTGACATCAATGACAACAGCATGAATAGCATCAACTTCGCATTCTAACACTAACCTCTAGCGTATGGCCTCGAGTTTAGCAATCAAGGCCTAAGTTTTAATGGGCCAAGCCCTAATCAGCTAGCGCATAGCATTGAATTGATATACTGGGCCCTATTAATTAAATGTATGGGCCTAAGCCTTTATGGAGGGGTCCTAATTAGCCAGCATGTGGACTGAAAACTTAATAGATCAGACCTTGATTCCAACGTATGGGCTTAAAATTCAAATGTGTGGGCATCAAATTCAAATGTATAAGGCCTAAATCAGGCCCTTGCTCAAACAAAATCAAATGCACAAGGCATGGGTCTCAAGGATGAGGCCCTAAATCTGGACATATGGCCTCAAGTTCGATGGTTATGGCCTAAAATTTAAATAAATAGGCCCTAAATCTGCTTTATGTGGATTAGATTCAACCACTAATTTCTGATTGCATGAATTCAATCCTTGAGGCCAAGTCGGCCTTCAAGAAAATCGCGCCTCTTGGGGGTATGACGACATGTATAAAGCAGATCTCTCTCTTCATTTTGGGCCCCAAAACGAATTAAGTCAGTCCTTCATAACAGATAGAACTTTCAAAGTAGAGGTAGCTTCCAAAAAATGCAAATCTGGAAGATTATTCAAGAAAGCTGCCTAATGCTGATCGAACTTCATCCCCAGGAACAGCAAATTTGATGCAATATCAATTGAAGAGCAGGTCAGTTTAGACAAAGAGCAGATCACAGGCCATATACAGTCTGAAACAACAATAAGGCAGCTTGAATTCAACCAAAGTCGAACATGGGCAATAGAAAGTCATGAGGAAATCATATGGTCCAGTATGAAAATCAGTCAACTTCGAATGTAATCTGGGCTTGGTAAGTAGCAGAGGCTGAGAAAACTGAATGAATGCGCCCAGATTTTGACAAAATCAGACTTATCCAGCGAATTTCACCTACAGTTCTCAAGTTTTCAACTCAGACTTCTATTACCAGCAGGGTATAAACTTCAATGCCTACGATGTTGCTCCAAGATATGAGGATGTAGATGCTAAATTTTAGTTATAATCTGAACTGAATTTGTGTAATCCAACTCTAAGCCTCTGATTTCACATGATAGTGGTGGTAAACTCCAGATTAGGAATTCATCAGAGCATATCGGATTGAGGCCAGTATTTGGAACGAATTTTATTTTGTCTGAAATAGGGAAGTTATATTTAATTTGCTTATTGGAGGTGTAATCACTACTAGCTCAGCTTGTTATTGCTAAACCATGTTGTGACTTTGATATGAAATTCATAATATGAAAATCTAATATATGATGTTGTATAGCAGGATGAGAACAATTGAAGCTAAGGGTCCAAAATCCAAAGGCAAAAGCCAAAAAAGCTAAGAATTGAGATGTTGGCAGGGGTTTCAAACAAAGTACAGCATGAAGGTTCCATACAACAGCAGGGATCAAGTCAAGATACAAGTACAGAATTTAAATCCAAATTCAAGGCATTCAAGATGGAATCCATGCATCAAGTACAAGATCAAGATCAAGACATCACCAAGATTTCAAGTCACCATAAGAGGGCATGATTCAAGCCAAGAACCAATCAAGGAGAAGATTTCCAAAAAGCGAAGATGATGATGAAAATCCAAGAAGATAAAGCAATTGAGAATGTGAGCCATCGCAACTGAAGGCTTAACAATGACTTCTCATCATCAAAAGGGAGGGGGGGGGCGGGGGGGGGCGGGCAGGTATTTATCAAGTTTATAGGGTGAGCATGTTGAGGTGGCAGCCATATCCTCAACCAATGAGAATGTGCATAGTGTCCTAGCGGAAGAACTTCATCATATTGTGTCTAGATTCATTGAATGTGTCAAGGAAGAAAAGGATAAAAGAAAGAACGTTCTTAGAGATGGTTTGGTGTAGGTACAAGTGGCACCATCTTATTGGTCCTTAAAATGGTGGCTTCTTCTACAAGTTTTCTTATTCTACAAGCTTCTAACTAACCTCTCTTCTCATTGGCCCACATAATCTTGTAATTATTTCATTGGCACATTTATTGGTGCACCTTATCTAATGCTTCTACATAAGCTATTTTCTTATTGGCCCATGAAGGCAATGTGATTTGTCTAATGGCCCACATGGTGATGCCTAATTGTAATTGGGTGGCATTTAATATTTGTAGCTATGGTTATGGAAACCCTAATTAGGGCTTATGTGGATTAATCTGGGCCACTGATTTCAAATCGATTTTGGCTATTCATTGTAATTGACCCCCTATATAAAGGCTTGTTCACTTCATTCATAGAGAGTTATATTGGAGAATTGTTGCCAAGATACTACCAAAATTGTTCTTTATTCATTGTTGTGCTTCCATGGTGAATATATATGATCATTTTGGAGTATTGCATGGTTCTTTGCATCTCTCACTTAGACTAGGATTTTATTTCACGTTGCATAGAAGTAGTAGATGGATGGAAAATATTGTTGAATGGTGATTAGTGGTGAAGCTAGTGTCCATACCCTTTGGTACTTGTTGATTGTAAGTAACAATGCAAGGTTAATCTGGGCCTAAATTGCAAGTGTTTAACTTATATTGGAAATGTTCATTTACATTGCGCCTTCATAGGGCATTTGAATGAATACTGACAATGGAAAAATCATTTCTGCATCCGTAGAAGGTAGCACCCTCCAATGCCTAGTTGACACGGCGAAGCAACGACTAGTTAGAGGCTTGCCCCATCATCAACATTGTCCTACATTCTTAGCGTTAGATTAGATTCTCTAAAACATTTCCCTTTGAAATTTGTGTGGTTGGAAGAAGTTAAAGTCAAGTTGATAACCATTGAATGAACACTGTAAGTCCCTTTGTGATAACCAGCATATCACATTATTGAAACTGAGTGAAAGTCCACGATTAAGAAGGAACCTTGAGGTTGTCTCATTTGATCACACAATTCATCTACATTGTTTAGCATATGAGAACCCACATCAATAGATCTTATCAGATAAACCTTGTAAAATCAATTACCTCTTGACCATTGAGTTGGAAACAAAGCTCCATCTTTTGGAAGTTTTGGTAATACTCCCTAAGTAGTGCAACCATTGGATGCCTAATACGACTTCACAATCGCCCATGAAGTCTTCCTTGATTTGATTTCTTCCTAAGGTAGTGCTCAGTTGTTCGATTCTTTGTGTGCATGTACTAAATCCATCCACCATGACCACTTTGAAACCTTCAAAGTTTTCAATTTATAATGTCATTCTTGTCACTAGGATTTCATTGATGAAGTTACAAGTCTTGCCGCTATCCACTAGGACTGTCACTTTCTGTCCTTTTTGAAAACTATGAATTCAAATAGGTTGATATTTGGGTGCTCCCAAAAGTGTGGTTAATGTACCACTTGCATTTTCTTCATCTTCTTGTTTATTTTTCTTCCTTTGGCTTTCATATTCTTCTTCACTTATCTCCTCATTCAATATTCCCTCTAACTTGTGTGCTTGTCCCCTTTTTGCACAACTATGTCCATACACCCATTTCTTGTCAAATTGAAAACACAACTTTCTTTCGAAGCTCTTCTCTATCAACCCTTGTATTTAACGATTGAGGAGGAAATGTTTTTGGATGCCCAACTTTCATATAGAAGGGTTGGATATGCATGTTTAAGCTTAGATTCTATCTAGATTTTCTCCTTTGTTGATGTGACGTCTAACCTTCATGCTTTTGCATTGCATCTCGGAGTGATGTAGTGTCAAGAGCACTCACCGAGCCACAGAGTGACTCTTTTAACCCTTCAATAAATAGGTATATAAGCCTCCCTTCGGTAATCCTTGCTACCACGCTTGAAATTTTTAGGAATTCTACTACATAATCTCCTACTAATCCTTGTTGTTTTAATTGTGTTAATTATTTGAAGCAAAGTTGGAAAACTTACCAAAGCCAAAAACTTGCCAAGGCCTGAAAAAAAAAATTAAGGAAAAACTCGGCCCAAAAAACTCGGGAACTTGAAAAATTTCTTAACTTTAATTAGAAATGCATTTTTTTGCAAAATTCAATGAGAAGATGCATCCAATGAGTCAATTATTGAGAACTAAAAAGAAACAAGCTGAGTCTAGATATATTTAAATGCAAAGTGGGTACAAAATTGCATTCTCATGAGGAATGTTGATGGCTGGAAGCAAAATAGTAAATAGTTTTTGTAAAACTAAAAGTAAATACATCATTAGAATTACATCTTCCTCTTCCTAGCTCTAGTAAAAACTAAGGGAGAGGTAGAACTAGAGGGTCTAGTCCTAGAAGCCTACACTGGGCGTGACTGTACCTCCTCGCTCCATATGTCTGACTCAATGTGTGGCTCGTCCTCCATCCTGGATGTAGCTCCTCTTGGCACTAGCAATGACTCCTCATTTGACTCATCCTCCTCCTCAATGTCATCCAGTGTGAAACCAAATCCACCCCCTCTTCCATAGCCTACCTCTCCAAATCAGTGACATCATCCTCTGTAAACAATGGAGGTTGCTCTTGTGATGTCCAATCATTGTAAGGATCTATATCATCCAAATCAATTGGACCAGTTGCTGCTTCCTATGTCTTCCTTATGCGCACCCGAAGATTATATTGCACAAAGACAAGGTCATTGAGGCATTTTTGAGCTAAATTGTTCTTCTTCTTTGTGTGGATGACTTCAAACAAGCTCCAATTGCGCTCATGATTGGATGAACTACAAGGCTACCATAAGATTCTGAGGGCAATTTTTTTGAGATTTGGGGTATTTCCACCACAACTTTGCCACCAAGCATCTACAAAATAAAATAGTGAAAAATTACAAATCAAAGAGAAACGTGAAAACATATTTTATCAATTACTTTAAACCCCAAAATCCAAATGGCAAATGTTATACCTGGGGTTTGAGTAGTTCTTCCTCTCTTTGCGAGCTCAGAAGACAATAGATTACCCCATGCTTCCACATTGTTTTGGAGTTTGGCCACAACAAGGCCCCTCTCCTTAATCTCAGGTATCATCCTCTGAATGCATGTAGTGAGGCCCTCCATGACCTCTCCATTAGGATCTGAGTAAAAATCCCCGTACTTAAAATGGGGGTTGAGGAAGTACCCTACTGCATGAATGGGTTAGTGGAGTTGATTGTTCCACCTCTTATCAATAATTTCTCAGATGGAATCAAATTTGAGTCTATCCCCCTTGTAGTATTTTTTATAGACTCCTTAGCCTTATCCATGGCCTCATAAATATACCCCATTGGGGTTTGATCCCATCTACCAAGCGCAGAACTCGAACCAAGGGCTCAAACACCTACAATTGAAAAATAGAAATTACAAAAAGATAAATTAATGAAGTTACAAATTAATAATAGAGACTTGAACCAAGAATAATTAAAAATTCAAGTTTTGAAGTTACCTTCACAATCTCTACAGCCTTTTGTGCAAAATGGTTGTCGAAGACTATGCATGCGACCTCTCCTTGAGCTTTCTTTGAATAAGGTGAGTCTAGCCATGCTTGACTAACAAACATTTGTTTCAAAGAAGTCGAAAATCGTTGCAAACCTTGTGACACTGAATCTCACCAATTCTCTCCCTTGAGTGTGCTCTCTCGTCAAATGTAGAGCCCAAGGGTGATTGTAAATATATTTTGTGATCCTCATTGCATCTTCCATAACTGGAGTCACTCAATCAAGTTTTCCTATGTCCTCAAAGAGAAGCTCAAGGACATGTGTTGCACAAAGTGTCCAAAAAAGAGTGGGGTGCCTTTCTTGGAGGATTTTACCTGCTACCACAAATGTTGTTGCATTATCTGTGATGATTTGAACCACATTCTCTATTCCCACCTCCATGACAATGTGCTCCAACATTCCAGCCAATGTATCTGCATTTTTCACCTTATTGGAGGCATCAACCGATTTCAAGAACACCACATTGTCCTTGCAAGCAACCAAAAAATTAATAATGGTACATTTTTGTCATTTGTTCACCCATCGAAAAGAATGGTGCAGCCATATTTTCTCTGTTCTTTTCTTTGGTCCATTTTTTTTGCCCTATCAACTACATTTGTGAGCAACCTACAAGAGCAAAGTGAAATTAGGTCTTACTACACAAATTTGATTTAATAAACAACAAAAAAAATTAAAATTTAAAAATGAAATCAAGTGGACTATTTACTAACCTCCCACCAAAATCCTTGCGAGAAGGGGTCGTGTACCCTTTTCCTAAAACTGTCATTGCGGTGACCAAATTTAGCCAATAAGGACTCTTTGCCACATTCAATGGGATGTTGTTGAAGTACTAAAAATCAGCACATGCAATGTTTGTTTTCTTATGTGCCTCCCTTTTCCATCCAGTGGCCTCTAATGATAGTTGGGCTCCAGGTGTGCTCCTGGGCACAAAATAACTACCTATAGGTTGTGTCCCTGATGGCGATGTAGCAGCAGGCACTCTACTAGAGGAAGAAGTGGTGGTCGAGGGGGTGTTGAGTTTGCGGATACGTGAACCACGACGAGAGCCCACTATGCTCTCAAGTGCTATTTCTTCAATGTTAATTGAAGCACCTTGAGATTTAGCTATGGCTGCTCTCATAGCTAATTTTGCCCTCTCCCTTTGCAATTTTTTCTTTTCCTCAGTTGCAAGTATGGCGTTAATGTCTCTTTTTATCTCTTCTATGGTTTTATCACATTTCCTAGAATCATGCTTGTCAATGCCTGCAAGGTGGTACTTGAGGCGGTTTATGCCTCCATGAATTACATTCTCACATTTAATGCAAATCACCGTCCCAAGGTCCATCCCTTCATAGGCATACCTCCAAGTTCTATCTCTAGCACCTTTAGGACGGGTGCCTATATATCCAAATGGGCATGGTTCTAGTGGCCAATCATTCCTTGAAGTTGTCATGCTAAATAAATGGTTAACTGTTAACCCTACAAATACAAAGTTAAAGACAATTAATATTTTAGTTAAACAATTAAGCAAACTATCTAAATTAGTTTCAATTATTTTAGACGTCATTCAAAGTTTTAAAAAAATTTAAAAACTACTAGGGTTTGCTTTATTTAATAAAACTAGAGTTTCTTCCCTAGGTAAAAATGAAGATCTTGTTAACCTAGCTATTGACCCTAATGGTGATATGTCGTTATTCTCCAAAGGATTAAATTTACATCCCTCCTGTTTGTTTGGTTGGGTCTAAGGGCGCTGATTCTGTTATTCATGTATTGTAGGGTTTGGAAAAGTACTTGAGTTGTACTCTCATTTTGTTCCATTAAGGCTTGGATTGTCCTCTCATTTTGTTCCATGAAGGCTATCAACTCATTCCCTAGTTCGCCCATTTTATCACCTTGTGTAGAGTTCTTCCTTGTTGAAGTTTCCTTCTCTTTTTCCAATGCCCTTTGAGCTCTTTCGCTTGATTGCATAAACTACTCTTCTTGATCCTCAGGCTAGCACAATCAAGGCTCTCATACCAATTATAATGTCATCTTTTGGGATGTACCAGATTTTTGCCCAAAAATAACAATTCCCACAAATGTAATTTATTTATAGATAGAATTCTATAATAAAATTGTATAATTGCAATGCCAATTTAACAAAAGAAACACAAATTTAAAAGCATGAAGCATCACCCATTGTTTGTCCCAATTTGTGTTTCCAAATATTAGCTTTGAAATTTCAACATGTGACCAAATATTTGTTCATTTTTAAAATAAATTTTAGGTCATTCTAGACAATTTCAAAAAATAAATACTCGATTGAACTTAGAAAATTGCATACCAATTCTAAGCTATAGTTCTTGACCTCCATCCAAAAAAGACTAAAATAATAAAAGATCAAATAAAAGGGAGATCTAATATTTATTTATTTTGTATGAATAAAACACTGCAATTCTTGTGACTCAAAACCTACTAGTGATCCACAAAACAACTCACCTAAATGGAGTTTCAATGTGCATTGTTGAAACTTGAAATAGTTAAGCAAGCAAACTAAGAAAGACTAAGTTCTCAAATACTTCTCCCTAAGGTCTGATCTTGTGCTCAACTAGTCTAAGTATTGGTAATGCAACAAGAGTGGCTTGAGAGTGTCAAGGTGTGGCCTTACAACCCCTTGGCACTTGTGAGTGGTCCCACGAGTGATAGTCGCACATTTACAAAAGAAAAATATTGAAAACCGAATTTTTCAAATAATTTAAACATTAAATATTTTAAAAAAAAAAACTAAAAAGTACCTAAAACATGAAGATGCAACCATATTATAAGATGTTTGACAAAAACAAACATACATAAATTCTCATTCTTATTATGTCATTTTTGCATTTTGGAAGTGTTGATGTTTATAGCTTCGATCAGATAAAATGATCTTAACATTGAATTAAATAAACATCATTATGAGATAATATTATTCTACATATGCATATTAATATATATATATAAATAATAATGATATTAT
>MU227026.1:2958775-2975875 GCA_018584345.1 Thuja plicata
ACATTATGATCGCCCTCTTATGATCTGCGATATATTATGAAGAGACATGTTAATATAGAGACATGTCTCCTCGTGGAGACATGTCTCTATACTAACTTGCCTCTCTCATATATATATGATCATTGGTTGTTTAATAAGACAAGTATATACCGAAAACAATACAAGTCTCATTCATGCAATTAGTATAATATTGATATTAATATATTTATATATTTGATATTATATTAGTAATAAATATATTCATATATATTGTAATTAAATATATATTATATATATTGAGATTATATATATATATATATTGAATTTTGAAAAGAAAACAAAAAGTCATATATCCTAATTCAAAATTTAACAGGAAGATTGCTGGTATTTTCTTTAAGGAGAACAATTGCAAAGTGCTAGGTGGCAGAATCTAGCTTGCACAAAGGACATCTCTCAATCTATATTAAGTAGTGTAATGTCCCCTATTGGAACTTTACTTTATTTACCCTAAAATTCCCAACTAGGGTTTGAATTGTGCTAGTAAATATTATCTTCCCAATGATTAACATACATCACTATGAGTTTAAATCGAAATGAATTAAGAAACACTGAATCATTCATAATTTATTTGGCAATTAACATACTTAAGCCCCAATTCCTTACTTCTCTCCTAAACATAAACCCTAAGAAGGATGGGGATTTACTCGTCATAGAACGCTTGGACACCAATTACAAGCCAACTACCTCAAGACACTGGGAATGCATGTTTATACCCATCTCGGGACATTTCCCTCAAGGCATTGGAAATACATGTCCTTACCCGTCTTGGGACTCACCTACCTATTGATGGGTGTTTTATGACCACACCAACACAAAATAAAATACCAAGGTACCTTATCCTCTCTTGAGCAAAATCCTGTGTATGCTAAGGTTGTGAAAGATCATACAAGTGATTCCAAAGTTCTTTACTGTCGGGTCTTGACGTGTGGGTAAGCTCAACAGTCGTGATATGCTAGTAACACAAAGGGACTTACATTTGTACCTCTTCTACAATGTTGGTTGGAACTTCTTCATCGGATATTGCAATCTCGTGATCCTTATTCCGTGAACAAAATGAACTGAAATTAAAGGGGAAAAGGGTAAGAAGGATCTAAATCTACTCCTAAAGGAAATGATAGCAATGGATACTACTCTGATGGACAAATTCAAAATAACCAAGTTCTGCTTCGCCAAGATCAACTACAACTTCACAAGAACTGGTGCAATCTTTTGAGGGCTATGCAAAGATTTTTCATATCATAATGTACACCATCACAACGAACAATGTACATTTAATGATCAAAGTTAAGCATCCATATAACACGAGCTCAGGCTAACTTTACATTGCAACTTATAATTAAGAAGATGCAAAACATATGAGCCATGGAAATTCATCAAACACCATTACATTCTCCATTGAAATCAAAGCACTTTATCTAACAATTGAGAAATTAGAAGAACACCATGCAACAAGTTGAAATAAACATGAATCCACTATATCTTCATTGAAATCAATTTTTTATTTCTCCAAGTCTTACAACAATGTCTTCTCCTCTTATCCTACTTCTACTCTAAGGAGCAAGAGCTCTTTACTTCTAATGAGCTAACTATGAGCTAACTATATGAGAAGTCATGGCCTTTTATAGAGCTCCTTCTACAAGTCAACGACCAAGATTGACTTGAAATCAAGTGCCATGATTACAAGATGAAACCCTAATTAGGGTTTTACTAACAATAGCTTGTGTCATAAAGTAGTGGGTCCATGTGGACCAATGAGAAGAGAGGTCGCCCACTATCAGGAGAGTGGGCCAAATCAACCATTTATGAGACAAGATTCCCACTCAACATTAAATGCCCTTTCGCCCAAAATAGCCTATGCTTGATTCCTTTCTCTAAATGCACAAATCTAGACACGTCAACTTGAATACTTTTGATTGTCCAACGAAGATGACTGGGCGCCATGTAAATTTGGCAACACATCACGGGCAATATTTTCTAACTACATCATTTTGTGACCAAGGTCCTAACTTTGACTAACTCTTCTGAAACTATCTCTCCTTGATCATTTTCTTTGTTCCATGTACTTCCTTGGGAATCCACCTTCTTGAAATGGGTTGGACTCCCTCGTCGATGATTTTGTCACACTGGAATTTCTCACACAGATTTGCCTGACTGTGGTCTTGGATTTCCGCAAGAAATTCAAGATGTTACATTCTACATTTGTACTTGAACTTTGAACTTTGATCTTTGAGGTCTTGAACCTTGAATGCCTTAAACTGGATTGTCTAGAACTAAAGTTCTAGTATTTGAATGTCTTGAACTAGATTTCTCATGTTGTTCTTGTACTTCTTTAGATTGGATTTCTTCATCCTCTGACTTGTCAATAATAAAGTAATTAATATTAATGGTCATTTAGATTTTTAGATATTTAGTCTTTTAGGCAAGTTTTAGTTTTTTAGTTAGTTTCTAAATAATATGAAAACTTTCCTGTTGTCAGCCTTTTCGAAAGTTTCCATTTCATTCTCAGTTATTCTCTATATAAGGAGACTTCGTCTCCATATTGTCATTAATCTTTCATGAATATGAATATACATTTTCCTTTTCGTAACATGGTATTAGAGCTTAGGCAGTTTTTAGAGAATTATTTATAAAAATTCGTAGCTTTTCTACATGGAATTTGTTTTCCAAAAGTTTTTCGATTTTTCATGAAAAATTGAAGATCTGAAATTTTGATTTTTCAGTCAAAATTGTAAGAATTTTTGTGGGTATTTGCAACCCTTGGCTAGGACTTGCAGATTTTTTTTTTTGTGAAGATATTCTGAAAATTTGTGGATTTCTTGCTTTTCACACGCTATCGTTTTCTGGGTTTCTCAGAATTAAGTTTTATTTGTAGATGTGTTATGGTGCAGACGAGTTTCTGTTTCAGCTAGGGTTCGAAGAATTTTTTTGATGATTTTTGTATAAAAATCAAAGGCTTTATTTTAGGTTTGCACAAGGGTTTTTACCATTTCTTTTCAAAAAAATGAAGTTTTGTACTTGGTGTGCATTTGTCTTGGGATTTGTGCCAGCTCTTCGCTGAAGGTTTTTGACTGTTTTTTGACAAAAAAATCAGAATTTTGTAAAGCTCGAGTTTGCCTCATTTTTTAATGTGCATAGGAAAACGAGAGGGATGGCATCCTTGACCAACATCATGTTGGAGGGAAATCAGCGGTTCAACGGCAAGAATTACAATACCTGGAAGCAAAGGATGCTTTTGATTTTTGAGCACCGGTGCTTAGACCAGCTTGTTCTAGGTAACTCTACTCGCCCTACAACAGTGGGCAAAGTTCAAGACAAGTTTGATGAACGTAACCGAGAAGCGGTTATGTTGCTGAAGTTATCTGTCACCGATGAGATGCTTCCAGATGTGCCATCTGGCAACTCTGTAGCGGAGATTTGGGCGCACCTGAAAGTCTCCATGAAACATCGGATAAAAGTCGAGTTTTCCTTTTGAAGAATATGTTGTTTTCTCTTGAAATGGATGAGATGTCTCTACAGGAGCATCTTATGAAGATTAAGGATATCCGCAATCAACTGGACGCTATTGGTCGCAAGATGGAAGAGGAGGACATGGTAGTGATTACGCTGAAGAGTCTATCACGGTCCTACAAACACTTTGTTGAAACGCTCAACATTATCTCCACTAATGTTGACTTAAAATTTGATGAGTTGTGCAATAAGCTATTGCAACAAGATAGGTGAAGGTAGCAGTTTGTTAGTACTAGTGACGTGGTCAATGCGGAACAGGCATTTTCTGTCACAGATAAAGGCAAAGGTGTGTCCACTCAACAGAAAGGACAGCACACATCTGAGGAGGGTTCCAAGAAGAAGAACACTTGTCACTATTGTGGGAAGCTTGGTAATATCCAGAGGTTTTACAGACAGCAGTTGGCTGATCAGAAGACCAACCAAGGGGAGTCACAGCAGTAGGCTCATTCGGTAGAACGCACTGAGGAGAAGAAGAAATCAGCCTTCCATGCGTTTTGATTTGAAAAGTTTATGTTTGGGTAGTTAGTAGAATGACCATTAAGGGAGGGTAATTAAGTAATTAATATTAATGGTCATTTAGAATTTTAGATATTTAGTTTTTAGGCAAGTTTTAGTTTTTTAGTTAGTTTCTAAATAATATGGAAACTCTCCTGTTGTCAGCCTTCTAGAAAGTTTTCATTTCATTCTCAGTTATTCTCTATATAAGTAGACTTCATCTCCATATTGTAATTAATCTTTCATGAATATGAATATACATTTTCGTAACAATCAATACACCATATTTCATAAAAATATTTCCTTAAGAACTTCAATTTTATGACTCTAGTCACTTCTTTTCCATGGGTGCATTTGGGATCTAGAGAGGGAATTTTCATACTTAGCCAAATTTCATCATTTTCATTCAATACCAACCTTGGGCACACATGAGATAGGGAGGAGGATTTTGTCATTTTGAAAATTTCCTTGAAGCATGTAGGATTTGCACTCCTAGGCACACTTGAGGCATGGGGCGGATTTTCCTTGGAAGAATTCCTTGCAACTAACAAATTCCCTCCCTTGGGCATTAATTAGGCATGTGCAAGGATTTTTGAGTTTGAGGATTTGCGCCTTTGGGCACAAATGAGCACCAGAGGAGGATTTTTTGCATTTTGAAGAAGATCCTCGGCATCTAGGGATTAGCGCGCATGGGTGCACTTTTGCCATGGTGAAGGATTTTTTATATAAGGAAATTCCTTGGCATAGGAGAACTAGCACTCATGGGTGCTCCTAGAGCTTGGAGTGGGAAAGTTTTCAGACTTAGCCATTTTTTGCGTTCTCCATGTTTTTCTACTTGTGGAAGCACTTTGAGGAGGCTCAAGGAATTTCCCAACACTTGACCATTATTGCATTTTTCTTTTCTCTCTCCAACTTGGGCACAGATTAGACATGGAAGAGGAATTTTCCAACTTTGAATATTTCCTTGCACCTTAGGAATCCCCTCTCTTGGGCGCAATGAAATAAGAAGAATTTTTGGAAATTTGGGAAAATCCTTGACAATGATGAATCTCCTCCCTTGGGCGTTGATTTGAGATGAAGGATTTTCTCCTGACTTGGTGAATTTTCGATGCTCTTCATGCCCTTTCCTATTTTGGGTGTTTCTTGAAAAGGGTCAAGGATTTCCTCATATTTAGCCAAATTTGGATCATCTGCCTCAATTGTTCATTCTTCCAGATCTGGAACTGGATATTCTTTGTTTATTCCTCTATCAATGCTCATTAGTTGCTAGAAATAGTCCTGCCAAAAATAGACTTGCTATAAATAGTAAGATTGTTCAAAGACAAAATTAGGCCAATCGGGAACACAATGAAACTTACTAAAAATAGTAAGTGCTTCCAAACACAAAATTAGGCCAATCGGGGACATAGTGAGACTTATTAAATATAGCAAGTTCTTCCAAACACAAAATTAAGCCAATCAGGGACATTGTGAAACTTACTAAAAAGAGACACTGCTAAAAATAGTAAGTTCTTCCAAACACAATTAGGCCAATCAAGGCTATAGTGAAACTAAAACTAGACTTGATAAAAATAGACACTGCTAAAAATAGTACGTTCTTCAAAACTCAAAACTAGGCGAAATGGGGACACAGTGAAACTTACTAAAAATAGAAATTTCCAAAAATAGCAAGTATGTCAAAACACTCAAAATTTCATGAGCATTCCCTTTGAAAGATAAAATTCCTTTTCACGCCTGACCAAATTCATTATTACCAACAAAACTTCCTTTTTCAGAGTCAAAGGCAAATGACACTCAATTCCATACTTAGCATGAATCATCAATGTATTACAAGGGTTGGGAGATGACAGTGACCGCAAAAGACTTGGCTTATTCAGTGAAGAGAGGGGATCCCTATTTGCAATGGAACGATGTGTGAAAAGGTCACAACACTACCTTGTAAGGATTTACTCCGCCTCTCCCTACACAACACCAACCTATCCTCTTAAGAGGCTATAGAGAGTGATTAAGGATTAGGCTGAGTATACTAGTATCTCTTGTATGTATATGTATATATATGTATGTATGTATGTATCAGTAGCAATGTGTAATACTCTATTTCCTAACAAATGAGAGACCAATCATAGTCAGTCAAATCAGTATGCATTATAGTAGTATACAAATCTGTTGTTTGCCTTTAGCAGTCTGATCTGCTGCTTATATTCTGATATCTATCTCTTAATCTGATTGATTGAATGGCTTCATCTCTCTTCTTAAATATTGATCCCTATAAATTAAAAGAAGAGATAAGTTTCTAATTTGATTCCCTATTGATCCCTTAATTTATATCTCTCAATGTGAGGGAGAGGTCACACCTTTTCATCATAAATGCCCTTCAGCAAGAGTCACAACCTTTCACCATTAGCACCCTTTGAAAGAGTGCAACTCTTAATTAATTCTACCCTTTGAAGGGGACACAAGATTTCACAATCAGATCTGCACTTCTTATTTAAATTGGATCTGTACCTCTGATTCCTCCTTTTCTAATTACAGAACAAACACTTGTTTCATTTTTATTCCCTTGATCATTTTTGGATGCCCATTTCAAATGAATTCTTGTCCCTTCTATATCTTCCCATGTGAGGGAGAAGTCATGCCCTTTCATTATTTTGCCATTTTGAAAGAGTCACAACTCTTGACCCTTAATTACAATTTAATTATCTTTTTTTTCTAAAAGAGTGTTATCTTAAAGTATTTTCTTTATTTATTTTTTATTATGATTTCCCTTAAATTGAATGATTTTTTATTTTTGTGGGGACATGACAAGTACCTTAACAAATTCTTCAGAATCTTAACTAAAAAAAATTATAATTTTAAAGATTTTTTCTTTTAAGAAAAACAAGTTTTATAATTTTTCAAAATGGTTTTTAATGTTTGTTTTTGAATTTGATCATGTATTTCTTTTATTAGTTTATACATATTATAGAGCTGCATTTTTTGATTTAAAAGTTTGTAATTTCTTATAACAAATATATATTTTGGAATGAATACTAGTTCAAGTTTAGAGGGTCTTGTGGTAAATAAACAATTAATATATGATCAAACATCTCTATGAAATAATGTTACAATGTTCGAACAACTTCCAAGTGGTGGGGCTTTTATTTAGAACTATAATCAATGTGAAATCCACTATAAGAGTTCATGTAGTCAAGTGAAAGCTTACTTATGTACTGAGTGGGTGTGGAACTAGAATATGTTAAGGGACAAACAAGAAGGGGTTGCCTAGAAAACAAATCATGGCATTGATTAGAGAACTAGAAGCAGCTAATGTTGTGAGAGAGACAAAAATTTAAATCTCTTTTGGTTGAGAAAAGATACGTCCACAATGCAAAAAATTGCAGGGTGTTATCTCTTTTGGTTGAGAAAAGATACGTCCACATTTTTTGAACATTATATACCATACACTCTCTTAACTTGGTGATGCAAGCGATTGACACTTAAATAGAGTGGGTGAAAACTATATACATTGAAAGTGAGGAGATTCAAATGTTTGTGACAAACCATCATATGTCACAAGTCATCTTTAGGGATTTCTCAAATTTTCTGTTGTTGAAGGTAAATTTAATCTGTCATATTTACTTACATTTTAATGTGTTGTTAACTTATTTTTTACACAACTTTAGGTTGTTAAGACTCAATTTGCATCACACAATCATTTTGAGACGACTTGCGAAGGTGAAGGAGGTGTTGGGTGTCACGGTCATTAGCCACCAATGCATAAGGGACCAAAGGGTCAAGTCATTGATATTGGATGATGATTGGAAGGCTTGTGTGGCCTATATTGTGGGTTTCCCCAAGCCTATCATGAGTATGATCAGGTTTGCTAATATAGACCGGCCATGTTCTTTTAGGGAATAACCCCGAAGAAACATTAGTCTAACATATATATAATGGATGATAATGTGTGATGGATAGATGGATAGATATGCTTTTCTACAATCTGATTTTCTAAAAAATGAATTCCTGTGTAACCATTATGCTTGATCCTAGATAACGGTCGTATTATGGTGTGTCAACTATTGTAAGGACAAAGATTGTCAAACCATGGACAAGAAGATAGCAACAAGCTCAAAGTTAGTTGTAAGAGTACAACTACCCTGTGGGATACAAATAGCATTGATGGTATCCCAAGAGAATCAAGACCAAAATATTTAATCCAAATCAATGTAGACTAAAACGATATGGAACAAGATAGTAATAGAAACCAATAGGGCCATGAGAATGAGCAAGGGAAGGACAAGCATGTTGCCAACTTATGGCCATATCATGGAGGTCAACAAATTTGTCAAGCAATATGAGGAGGTGATGCCAAATGAAGTTAAGTTATAGTAGATCCAACGTCACCATAATTGGGTATACAATACATAGTCAAGTAGGGTCCCTACTCACATCTACAAGGTACTAGGTGCTAAAGTGCAGAGCAAGTAGTGTTAGCGCATGTGATCTTACAAACGCACCATACGCAACCGTGCATTTTGTCCTACAAATGACAATGACGATCTACAAGATCCGGCAACACATGTAGACATACTGTCTCAAGGTAAGTTCCACCTTGACATGCACAGGCATGTTCTTCCTAATTCATCATTAACCTCCTCATAGCACTCAAGGCATGATTGAGGCTCAATTATCTCATTAAGCCTATTATCCCAAGTTTTATTATTATGTTTTCACATATTAACGAAAACTCCTCAACGTTATTCCTTGTGTACCTCTTACGGGATGGGGACACGTTAGGAGCCACTCCCCACACTCACCCTAGGACCTAGACCTTAGCCCATGGCAACAATGCATCATATCTAAGTCATTTGAAGTTTATTACCTGTTGGTTCATTTGCTCAAATTGCATTGCATTTTTTTGTCTTTCCGAAGTTTCAAATACTTACAAAAGTTTTTTTGAATTTTTTCTTAATTATGTTTGCACTTGCAATTGTGTTATAGATTTTCAAACAAAAAAAAAGAGCAGCAATGAAGATACTAATGGTGAAGAGATCCAGATTCAACAAATAAGTAGTAGAAGTACTATTGGGGGTTCTTCTAGGAATGGAGGTGTTGCACAAACTATGAGTTCAAATAACCAATTTGAATGATCTTTTTGACTCCTCAAAACCTATGTCAAATGCCCATTTAATCCAAAAGGCCTCTTTTACAATTCGCAACAGCCGTAGATAAATACAAATGAAAAATCAAGCCGTGTAGATTATAGCTATGTTATTTTTGCAACATAATCCATACAGGCAGTTAGACGAGGGTTTGCCTTATTCTCATCTTTTCTATGAAATGGACAAGGGGTAATATTAAGGTAGCCTTGGCTAAGAAGGTCAGAGCTTAAGGGGCTTTCTAATGAATGGTTCATAAAACACAACACTTGCTGACGGTTTCGCAAATGGAGTTGCAAGCAGAGTGGGCTTAACCATGGAGGAAACTATGTAGTAATATTAAGGTAGCCTTGGCTAAGAAGGTCAGAGCTTAAGGGGCTTTCTAATGAATGGTTCATAAAACACAACACTTGCTGATGGTTTTGCAAATGGAGTTGCAAGCAGAGTGGGCTTAACCATGGAGGAAACTATGTAATTAAGTGCACTCGAGCTGGAGCAGTACTAGGATGGGTGACCTCTCGGGAAGTCCGGGTGCTTCACCTCTGTGAGCATCACCTAGATGCAATGAGTGCTAAGTGTTCCATTCATACTCATGAGAGATGGGTTCTTGTGAACCACTACTCATGAAACATGAGTCAATGAGTTTGACTCAAATTACTACACAGTTGAATCCTGATAGAAATATCACAATTTGACTTCTTGTGGAAAATATCTCTTACTTATCAATTGATGAGCTTAAGGGGTTTTCTAATTAATGGTTCATAAGGCACAACACTTGCAAAAGGTTTTGCAAGAAGGGTGGGCATAACCATAGAGGAAACTCCATAGTTAAGTGCGCTCGAGATGGAGTAGTCCTGGGATGGGTGACCTCCCGAGAAGTCCTGGTGCTTCACCTTTGTGAGCATCACCTATATGCAATGAGTGCTAAGTGTTCCATTCATTCTCATGAGAGATGGGTTCTTGTGAACCACTACTCATGAAACATGGGTCAATGAGTTTGACTCAAATTACTACATAGTTGAATCCTGATAGAAATATCATAAGTGATCATCTCTTCTAAACAATTGTTTTTTTTCTTTTCAACAAGTTCAATAGATTGAAATTTGCATAATTGACCTTGAATGAGCAAACAAATTCATAACAATGAAGGGGAAATTATTTTTCAAGAATAGAGCTATCATCACAAAAGTTTCAATCAAAGTGTACACAAAGTCGGTTTTCAAATGAAGAGGATCCACCAATATATCTATGCTAGGATTTTGTTTACAAGCTTTTCAAACTCATAGGAGTCAGATTTTTTGTCATTGAAAAAACACACACGTGTTTGTAATTTTATCAAATGAATTGAAAGAAGGTTGCATTTAGTTGAAATTTGCATTTAATGAGATTGATCTTTCTAATTTGTAACCTTGTAAACAATTTTGTTATTTTCTTTATGAAATCATTTGATGTTCAATTATTTGATCTCTCTTCTTGATGTCAATTTATTGGAGTCTATAGATCTACATGTAATTATGACAAATGTAAAGAGCACTTGTCTACTCTTACTCTTCAAATAGTAGGAGTTTTCTTTGGTTGAATGGCCCATTACTTGGCAAATGTCGCAAAGCATTTTCTTGGTACAACCAATTTTGGTGTAACCTTTGCTTTTACAATCAATACACCATAATTATTTAGGTTCTCTGCTAGTTTCTTTCTACCTTTTATTTCTTCATCATTAAAAACATGTCTCTCTATAGTGCTTATACTATTCTAGATTCACTAAACTACTTCCATCCATTCAATTATTTTTCTTTTGGATCGTGAAGACATCTTATTCTTACTTTCTATGTCTATTGCTCTATTATATGCTTTTGAGTATGAAAAAGGTGGTATAACTTTCTTCTTTTTTCCTTACTGAAGGTCCTTCAATGAACCATCTTTTTTTTTCAACAATGTGTGTGTTTTTTCTGATGTTACATGTAATTCATTGAGCCTATAATTATAAGCTCTTATATTTTCATGCTTATCTTGTCTAGTGTTGTAGATTTTTCCTACAATTTCATTGTCATCTCAAAGAAATTTGAATCTCTTCAAAATCTTTCCATGATTTCTCCCATAAATTTTAAGAGATAGGTCCAATCTGTAACGACCCGAACCAGGTCTTTCCCAAAAATTCCAAAAATGTAACCCAGAAGATTTAAACATATATTTGCATGCACAGGATATTTATTTAAATGAAATAAACAGCAGAAATAACCAGCAAATATTATTGCAATAACTCAAAAAATGGTATCGTATCATACAACCAGCAATACAATAACCATGAACGACAAACTTCCCAATCTGAAATACAAAAATAACAATAAGATCGGGTGATGAAGAACCTGTGAATACACTAGCAAACTCTGCTATGAATCTACACCGTTGATGTACTGGGGCTACGTCCAATCCACCTCTATGCCAAAGGGTTTCCGTCCTCACGGCTGTATTCGAAAGCTGAAGCTTCCTGATATCTCCAAGAGATAAAAATACAATATCAAAACTAAGCATATCTCAAATGAGCCTTTAATCTTTGTTTTAAAGCAATGGTTGTGACTTCAGTTTCCCCTCTCTGTCTTTTCATATTCTCACTTAAAGTCACTTTTTAAATAAATATAACCGTTGGTTATAAAGTGACATAATAAAATAAAGTGAGGAATCTTATGGCATTAAAACGGAGGACCAAACGAACTCGGATGGAGACATGTGATAGCTTGCCGGAAAGCTCTCGGCGAGACGCTCCGAGTCCACTACCAAAATGCCAAGAACACTGAGTTCTTCCTACTTACTATAAATAGTAAGCACCTTGGAAACCCTGTGGAAACTGATCCGATTGGCCTGAAATTGAAAACACACACCCCTTTGATCCTCTGCTAAACATCCGTTAGCCCACCGGACCATGATGAAAAGGCTAACTATAAGGCACGAGATAATGTGCCCAAAAGGGGACATTACAAATCATCCCTTCCTGGAGATTGTTTGCCCTCAAGCAATCAGTATCTACATGCTACGATCATAATACTTGGATCCCAAACCAACCTCAGGGAAACTGCTCCACCAACCTGTCATGTGAAACTGAAACATATATTATGCCCTGACTTGTGAAGCCATTCACACAGCAACAAAACAACAACCAGTCTAATGTCAGGATCCTAAATCACTGTAGGATCAGTCATACCAAATAGCCATGTGTCACCATCATCTGTGAGAAAGTCCTCAACCCAACTGAGAACCTCACGCCAACTGAGATCACTGGCACCTCTACGGTCAAATGCAGGGAGAAACCAAATCTCACACCAATCGACTCCCTAAACAAATACCAACCACAAGTACGTCCCTCCTGGATCCCATAAGCAAAAGGGCCATCCATCTCCCCAGTTGGCTGAAATAGCCTGATGTCCGATGCTCCTACCGAGTGGATCACCAGAAATGTCCAACTGCCATAACACTGCCCCTCTGATCTGTCGCCTGAACTGGAAACTGTACTGAAGAGGCAAGATACGCAGACTGTCGGACAAGGCTTCCATCTGCAAGCGAGGAAGCATACCAAACCAATCACTCACCCCACACCTCTACAATAATCGGGAAAGAAAGTTCTCCGTAGGTGGGCTGAATGGAAAACCAAATGCATCCCATATAATGTGGCCAACATGCGATGCACTAACCAACTCTACTGGAAATCCTGAATCAGCATAAGGATTCCATAATTGTCTCTCAATACCCGGAGTCATACAGTGTACACCATGGTGTGAAAAATTCACCCCAACAAGCATAATCATCATACCAAGCTCAATAACCCCGTACTGAATAAGCTCTACCCGAACATCATCATCATGCCTAAAATATGTGGTGATAGAATTACCATAAGCACTTGATGAATCAGTATGGTAATGTAGAGAAGTTGCGGCTGTGTGTAAAGAGGAATGATCCATAGGATGCTCGCTAACACGAGACATCTCACCATCAACGCGAGGTAGTGCAAGGAACGACATATCACTCATCATATCATACCACAAGACATAATTGCCCATCCTGGACTACGGGCGTAAAACCCACACTGCTCAGCAACTGAGCTCATCCCGTTACTCCAACCTGATGACCAAGATTCACCTCTAATAGCTGACCCTGGGTCCCAAATTTTGTAATTGACCTCATCTTCGTCATGGGGATAGGAAATACCTTCCTCCTCTAGCTCGAAGAAAGGATCATCAAATATCAAATCAGCATCCATCACAAACAAGAAATTGTTGATCGCCAGAAAGTTATCCAACTCATTAAGAAACTCTGGATGATCCAAAGATCTTTTGGGACAGCTATCCAAGGCATAGGTCTGTTGTATGCTATCGAGTTCCTGAATCACCTCCTGAAAGAATTTGGACCTTTCCCTGTCGTCCTGTTCCCTGTGCTGACTAGTGGCAACAATCTGATTTCTTGCTTCCTTAAGAGAAAGATGTGTGTGCTCCAATGTTTCCTGAGCAATATTAAGCTCTCTGTTGAGCTTATTAGCCTCATCATCCTTTTTCCTCCAGTAAACATAGATATTTTGATTTCCAAACCTCAAATGTTGTTTTGATCCCCTGTAAATCAGCAACATAAGATCCAATCCTTATATCACCTTGTCCTGTCTCTTTCTGAGCTTTCCTGTAAAGATCCTCAATGATCTGGTGAGTGCTATCATGGTGAACAAGAGCTGTCATAATAGCATCGTTACTGACTTTCAGCTAACTCTGCAAGGCATGCTTCTTATCGTTATCATTTTGAAATGCACTCTCAGGTTGTTCATCCAAATCATCATTATGTATACGTGATGCGTTGCTATAGAAATCACATGATTCCTCAAATTCTGTAACCTGCATATTTGGTACCTCGTCTGTAGCCTCTTCTTCATACATTGATTCGATATTTGTTTTACAATCCCCGACTTCAACAACAACCTCATAAGGCTTTTCTTCAATAACTGACTTAGTTTTTTGTTCACTTATAGGTTGATTAATGATAGCTGGAAACTCTTCATATAAATTTCTGCACCTATCTTGTGCAAGTAGATCTCGAGCCAAATCATGATACTGCTTCTTAGCCATTAAAGTCTTGTGTGCTTTGGATGAAAGTCCATGAAACTAGGGAAGGTTAAGTCTCTCTAAACCTAAGGAGGAAGTGTTATACTCATCATACATACTGTGTATTTTTGTCCTTTTATTAGGTTGAAAAATCCGGGCTAACTGTTGTTGTACTTTAGCAAGATCCTTCTGCACTTGTGTGTTGCTAAACAATCCCTTCATCGTGACCTATCCTTCTGTTCAAACTGAGAACCTTGGCCAAATCTGTTTTATGCTGCCCTGTTTGTACCAATTTTTTTTTTCCAAACTGAATTTTTCACTAAATTTGATGCACTGGAACTTGTAAGTCTACCCCTGTTTTACAAAGATTATCTCAGAAAGCAAAATATGAGCCACTCTTCCACTACAAGATGCTACCAATGTTTGACTGGATATTTTTTTTATAAATAAAGGATGCGCATAAACAGCCCTTAGCAAGGTGATAAACAATTTCTGAGTTGTTCCAGCCTGACCTTTATTAAGAATCTAAGCATAATTTCTATATAGATACATGAAATAAGCAGAAGATATAGAAACAGTTTAATCAACCCAGCAAAGATAAATCAAACCAAACAACGAGTCACTGTAGTTTTCAAACTAATCTTCATTCAACCCTATTCTTGATACAACGTAACATCACAAAACAAGTGCATGTGACTTAAATGATCCAGGTATCTTTAAAACTCCAAAGAGGATTATTGTATTCTAACCTTTCACTTGTAGTCAATGAGTTGAAATAAGTTGGGACGACTCTTCACACCAAGGTTCCAATATCTTTTCTTGTTGCTGCCAATAATTTTGGGACCCGCGATATACTCAAGTCTTACCTGTCTTCACCTAGCTCGTCAGTGCATCTTAAGACTTCACACGACAGTAATCTCCTTGTCTACCATGTTGTTGTTGACTCCAGAGAGATGTTCAATAAACCCAGTCGGTTTTGCTAGCTTCTACAGTGAATACAAACCGTCCTCACTATTGAATTTGTTTTATCAAACCAGCTATAGCAGTAACATCAATGTAATAATTGGACGAGTTCACTGGAAACAATTTTCCGCTGGCTAGCTCCAATGTGCAATAAAATTGAATGTCACCTGATACTTCAGTTCTTATTCGCGATGACGTTAGCTGTAGATTTTCTCACGTTTTGTCCAGAGCGAGTTCCTCAATCAACATATGCAAATATGGTTGCCCAATAATTTATTCAGACACGATAGCTCAGAAATTTTTAACTCCCGTCAATGCCCAGTTAGGAGTACCCATTCCTACAGCTTCAAGCAATCTTCCTGAGAATATTTTCCTGCCGACAACTGACCATTTTATTGTGGCTCCTGCTGAATTTGAGAAGTTCTCAGGCAACACAACTACAACCCGATAACTATTTGATGTTGACAGCAGTGTTAGCAGTGTTCAAAACTGTGACAAAAGCAGTGAAACAGACTTTATATTCAATGCTACACCAAATATTTCTGCTCACGATAATGAAACGGCATGGTCACATCTGGACTCCATCCACGGCAAATTCATTCCCACAAGATAACACAAAATCGAATGTTTGTCCCCAAAAATTTAATCAAACACACACATCATTCTTTGCTGCAGGTATTCAATATTTCCCGATAATGTTTATATAATTTCCAGAGATGATGTTTGTTCCCTTCCTCAACTCTGTTCACGTTTCTCCAAATAGCTACAGGTATGCATTTTCCTTCCGGTGAATCTGTTCTTCAGGAATGGCAAGTGTCGATATCCGCCCAAGAAGTGTTTAAACTTAGTAGACGTTACAACCCAGAAAACTACGCATAGACTTCATTCGTCTCTGAGGCAATTTTGCACGGCAATTAAGCTCCAGGTGTTCATTTTCCGTCACTAGGCTCTGAATAATTTACCGCAAATATTATTTCAAGACCTTATGGAGTCTCTTGGCACATTAAAAAAAATTTACCCAAATACCCAATGCTCAACAACGGACTTAATAATCACCTCATGGCAACATCTCATAATTTATTTTAGCGCTAAATATAGTCTCCACAAAAAATGAGACTAGCCCACATCACAAATTATTCCGCCAAACCATAATATTGTGATTCGCAATAATAATACTCAACTTCTAATGTTTGATTTTAAAGTATTTCAGGACGAGTCGTATTTTTTCCTCACGGAATTATAAAATAAGACTAGAATATTATCTCTTCCACCTTATAATGCATTTGCAGGAACATCTATGTATCGGCAAATATTCCAACTAGTTGCCAACAGCCGTTAACTCTCACGCCAAAAATTAGAAGACCAAATATTAAGCGGCACATTAATATTGAATAACAACTTAAGATAGGGCTCGGCACCTCAGTTAATATGGAAACCACCGGTGAATAGAGAATTTTAAATCACCAACAATACAAATACGGGGTCCCACAATGCCTTTGTCACATAATACTCAATACTTGATTTTGGATTTAATATAAACTCTGATATAGTTCCAGCCAAAATAATAAATATTCAGAATAACTTTATTTCTTAAACATTGAATCCTTACAAATTTATCTTCAATAGAGACTTAAAAAAAAAACGTGTCCTTCTAAACCTCGTAGGCTGGTAGTCTGATAAATCCTTTCTGTAAATTTGTCTCTGATAAAACTTCACAGGCTGGCAGGAAAACCAGCTCTGATACAACTGTAACGACCCGAACCAGGTCTTTCCCAAAAATTCCTCAAATGTAACCCAGAAGATTTAAACATATATTTGCATGCACAGGATATTTATTTAAATGAAATAAACAGCAGAAATAACCAGCAAATATTATTGCA
>MU227026.1:2988923-3000966 GCA_018584345.1 Thuja plicata
TCGTTCTGAGGGTAAACTGCAACAATCACATCTAATTAGGAGGCAACAGGTCGCTTCAATCACATTTGCAGAGCAAACAATTCATGTTTGTCTTTGTGAATTTATTGATTGTGTAAGGACTATGTTGCGTTTGTGTTGAATTAAGAGGTCCACATTCAACATACAACAGGAGTAATGTGTTCAAACTAAAAGAGATTTTAAATCGGCAACAGGTACAACAAGTTCAGCCCCCAAATATTCATGATAATAAAATGCAAGATCATCCCACTAAAACTCATGAGGGTACTCCACAAGAATTAATTCTCGAGTTTGAATCCAACAAAATCTAATTACTGGATCCTTCAGTTTAGCCCCAGATCTTGATTCTGGTGCGAGTCTGATTCTGATTCCACCTGGATTCCAGCCGGGCATCCGGAAGAATCCACGGGCATCCAAGGCTGTGGGTTCCCAAAAACAAGCCCCACATGCCATTTTTTTTTTTTTTTGAATCTAAAAAGCATCTAAACCCTAATTTCAACCAATAAAGCATACATTTGGACATTTGATGATCATTCATTTATCTCTCAAGCATTTCTCACCATTTTTGCTTTGTTCTACAGCTGTAGCATTTTTCTTCGAAGGTGAACACTATGAAGGACTAAGACCCGCATCAAAGACTTGAGAATCATTGGGGAAGGCAGATTTAGTGGTCAAAGGTAAGTGAAACTTCATTTTGTTCAAGTTTTTAATGAATTTTTCAAGATTTTTTAAAAAAATTCAAATTTTTAATTAAGTTTTTTAAGTTATAAATATTTTTTTATACTTTGTATTGTTAATGTTTTCAGATTCTAACAAGGAATATAAAGTCTATAGAGGTCTTTCAAATACTAAGACATAGGATATAATACATATTCTCAAGTAAAGAAAGATAACACCCGGATTCGAAGGTCTGAATTTATCCTTTTGTTGGCTTCAAATCTGCACTTTGTATTCTTCAAATTAGTCCCTCAAATCAGCTCTTGAAGGTCTTCAATTCGCTCTTCTAGGGATGCTCCAATTCTGCCCTAGTTTTTCTGCTCTTAGTAGCCTCCAATCTGCTCTTTAATTCACTATCAAGGTCTGCTCCAGATTAGTATAGTTCGCACTTCAATATCTGCTCTTCTTCTTCCAATTTGAACCTTGAATTTCGCTTCTAAGTGATTTGAAATAAATTGCTCAAGTAGAGGATGAAAATGATTAAGACTATGCAATTGTAATTCTGCTCAGGTACTTATCACATTATGTTTTCGGTGAGTTCCTTGAGCAGATCTACTCTCTTTATTTATACATAATGATGACTCTCCAAGAGTCATAACTCTTTCCCTCAAGGACTAGCCGACTTGGTCCTTAATAATAATATATTCTTTTATATTATTTGCTCCATATTTAATTATAAAAATCAATCCTTAATAATAAATATAACCCTTTATATTTATTATTATTATCCAACCAATTTTATCATAATTAAATATATCAATAATATATCCAATATATTAATTATTATTATTGTCACTTTGTCCAATGTGTTGATCTTTGCCGTAAAGGCCAAAACATTAACATGTATGCATATTAAGGGGTTATAATGCCAATGTTTTTTTTCAATTGATTTTTTTGTAATAATGTGTTGAGTTTTCTTTTCCATTTTAGGTTCATTATTCAGTGTCGGACCGAATGGTTGGAAGTGGAAGTGGAAACTCTAGTTCAGTTGTTGGGGCAAACCCTTTTAAAATTGATACAAGTTCACCGCTTTGGCATTACACAACAATGACTAAGGCAGTGCCTAGTGGTGGGAGTTATATTTGGCAGTGTAACCATTGCAACGTAGAGTATTCGAGCTCAACTGTCGAGTGAAACATCACTTCATTCCCAGCACTGGAAAAGGAATGAAACCTTGTACGGGGGCAAATGGGAACGGGTTGCCAACTCATTTAATCTTGCAATATGCTAGAGAACAAGACGAAGTTGATAGGAGAAGCAACAGAGGAAAGACAGTGACTACTCCATCCCCTGCCCAGACAAGCTCAAGGAGGCCTTTTAGTGGCTTGGTAAAATCTACTGGCCCACGACCTTTCTTGCCAACGCCACCACCTTCTGCACCACAAAATCTTCCACAGAAAAGAGGCTTATTGGATGTGGCCTTAAAAAATGAAATTAGAAAGGTCGTTGATCAAAGTATTGCCCATTACTTCTATGCGAATGGGCTTCCATTCAACCTTGTTAGATCACCTTATTGGCGGGAGATGGTGACTACCCTTTGCAAGACACCTCCTGATTATGTTAGTCTTGGGTATGAAAAGGCATGAACCACATTATTGTTGAAGGAGAAAGCCTTGGTAAAGAAACAATTGAGAGTGGTCAAGGATACATGGGCGGAAACAGGTGTGTCCATCATTTCTAATGGATGGAAAGATTGCAAGAATAGGCCTTTGATCAATGTTATAGCAGTGTCACCTAAAGGTGCAATGTTCTTGAAGGCAGTGGATTGTGAGGGGCAATGAAAGATGCAAGTTTCATTGCCAATATCCTCATGGAATCAATTGATATAGTGGGGGCTGAAATGTTGTCCAAGTCATAACAAACAACGCTAAAAATTGTAGGGCAGTTGGGGCTATAGTGGAGGCCACATATAATCACATTTTATGGACACCATGTACAATCCACTCACTCAATTTAATCACGCAAAAGATTGGCACTCAAAATCAAAGGGTCAATAAAGTTTACACAGAGGCTGAGGAGATACAAATGTTTGTAACTAATCATCACATGACACAAGCCATATTCAAGACCCTCTCTCCATTGGAGTTGTTGAAGGTAACTTAAGTTTGTTTTTATATTTTAGTTTTTAGTTTTAAATTGTTTATTTTAAAAATATTATAGTTGAACTTAATATATGACATGTATGTTTTATGCCAACATAGGTTGCTGAAACATGATTTGCATCTCACACAATCGTCTTAAGATGACTTGTGAAGGTGCGAGAGGCCATGAGTGTTATGGTTATCAACACTTTGTGGAGTGTATGGAGGCAATCAAACACAGAAAGAGCCCAAAAAGTAAAAGCATTGATCCTTGATGATGAATGGTGGGATCGCGTGGAATATGTTTTGGAATTCACCGAGCCCATCATGAGCATGATCAGGTTTGTTGATACTGATCACCCATGTTTGGGTGAAATTTATGATGGCATTATGATGGCATGGACACCATGGCAGAGCACATAAAAACAATAATAGTGGGCAAGGAACATACAGATAAATTTTTCAAAGTTGAGGAAACCGTTGGAACAAGATTCACCTCCTTAAATCCATTGGCATATGCTTTGTTGCCAAGGTTTTATAGCCAAGAGATGGTTTCACAACCAAACAAGGTGACACCATATAGAGATGCAGAGGTTGCTGCTGGTTACAAGGGTGCATTTATAAAGATATATGATGATGATGAAACTCGAAATATTGTCCTCGCCAAGTTTGCCCAATTTGCATTTGCCAAATATCATGACACTACCGCTCTTCATGCAGAATATAGGATGGATATTGATGAATGGTGGTATGTACATGGTCAACGCTTCATTTTCTTGCAGCCTCTTGCAATTAAAGTTCTATCCCAACTATGTATCTTTTAAAAAATATATATATCCTTTTTCATTTGATCATGATGCTATCATATTGAAATTAAATACTAAATGTATATGTTGCATGCTAACTCAATAGGTTGCAAGTTTTAAGCTTTTCATCTTAGCGGAATTGGAGTACATACTCCTTCATCCACTTGGTTAAGCGCAATCGTTTGGGTGCCAAAAAAGAAGAGGATTTGGTCTTCATACACTCCAACCTTTGCCTATTGTCACATAAGGAAACGGACTACCATGAGGGTGTGACAAAGAATTGGGATCTAGTCCCTGAGTGTGTTGATTTAGATGGCACAGTGCATAGCTTGCCCAAGTCTCTATAGATGAACAAGAGGCAGTTGTTCCACATGACATGGACATAGCAAGTGGCACGACTGTTGGTTCATATGAAGTTGAAGTGGAACCAAATGTTGACCTTGATTCCTATGAAGATGATGAAGATGAATTTGGATATTAAATATGAAATATGGCTTGTAATTTAAAATTTCATTGTGTAATGACATTTTGAGACTTTTGCAAAGAATGAATATGATATATGAGGTATTTTATTTATAACTTTATTGGCAATTATGGATTTATGAGTATCACGCTTCTAACTTGTTATTATTATTATATGTTTGAAATTTTGAAAACTGATGAATTAACATTGAACATGTTACATGTATGAATCTATGAATATGCATACATACGTACATACATACATAGTCATATATATATATATATATATATATATATATATTTGAAAATATTTATATATATACCCGCGGTACCAAAACCCGCACAAAAGATTTTTTGTTGAATCCGGGAATCCGAATCTGAAACCAAATCTGAATCAGAACCAGGATCAGCAACTTAGAACAAAATATAATAATTTTACTCAACATTTGTTGTTGTCAAATGAAGCAAAGCATACAACGTTTAAAGAAGCATCTAACCATAAAAAAACGAACAACGGATGAAGGCAATGAGAGACGAGATGAGATCTTTGATTGCAAATCACACATGGGATTTAAAGCCTCTTCCACCTGATATTAAAGCTTTAAAACACATATATATATAAGATGAAGGAAGAAGAAGGTAGGAAGAAAAGATACAACACCAGATTGGTAGTCATAGGTTGTGATCATCAAAAGTGAGTTGACTTCACTAAAATATTTTCCATTGGTTCTGTAAACGAATTCTAATAGAACAGTGTTGGTTTACCAGTCATGTATGACCTTGAATTGGAACAGCTTGATGTCAAGACAGCCTATCTACATGGTGATTTGGAAGAAGTGTTGTATGTTTGCCTCTCTGGGTAAACTTATATATTGTAGAACTGAATACACAGAACATGATAGCAAATAAGCAAAGGATAATTCTCTTATTCATTCATTCAAGTGATTACAATCTGATAACATCCGTGCATAACATGATTCCTTACCCGAATGTAGTACAAGGATATAAAGGAGCGAAGGGACGCGACGGTTGGTAACCATGAGCCAACTTCCCTAACCTCCGGTCACTAACTAGTTCCCAACCAACAACATTAATTACATAATACCCGACAACATCATCCCCCCCAAAAAGACAAGTTGTCTCCGACGACTTAACAACAAAATGGAGACAAATGTGACTACAACCATAAAATCACAACTGAGAAGGGGTCTGAGAAGGCATCCCTGAAGAGGTCAAAGAAGCCAACTGAGCTCGCAGCACATAAACCTGCTCTGTCCGAGCCGTCAAGTCCCGCACCGCGACCATCCGATGCTCCAAGGCATTCTTAACCATCATGGCGGCTTCCAACAACTCTTTCTCCTTCTGGTCCGCATCCTCTTGAGCCTAGGTGAGATGTGTCCAAGGTACGTTGTTCTGCAGCTATCTCCTCCAGCTGCTGCTCAAAGGAAAGTCTCTCCGCAGCCACCTGTGCCTCCATAACTAGCTTCGCTGTCCTAGCAGCTTCCACCTGAGCCACCAACTCACTGCGCTCTGCTGCCCAACTGGCCTGCTGGCGAGCCAACTCCTCGGTACTGTGAGCCAACTCCTGGGTACGATGAGCCAGGTCGTTGTAGTATAGTGGTGAGTATTCCCGCCTGTCACGCAGGTGACCCGGGTTCGATCCCTAGCAGCAGTGCCAAATGTTTGCCTCTCTGGGTAAACTTAGTTAATTGTAGAACTGAATACACAGAACATGATAGCAAATAAGCAAAGGATAATTCTCTTATTCATTCATTCAAGTGATTGCAATCTGATAACATCCGTTTATAACATGATTCCTTACGCAAAGGTAGTACAAGGATATAAAGGACCAGAGGGACGCGACGCTTGGTAACTGTGCACCAACTTCTCTAACCTCCAGTCACTAACTAGTTCCCAACCAACAACATTAATTACATAATACCTAACAACATTGTACATGAAGCAACCAAAGGCTTCTAAAGAGAAGGTAGAGAGGATTTTGTTTTAAATTAAGTCGGAGCTTGTATGGTTTGAAACAGGCTCCTAGACAATAGTATCTGAAACTTGATTCTTTTATGGTTGATCAAAATTTTACTAGATGTGAATCTGATCATTGTGTGTATTATAAAATTTTGGAAAATGGTGAATTTGTGTTGTTATTATATGTTGATGATTTGCTAGTGACAAGAACTGGCATGATTGTAGTTGGCCGGTTAAAACAACAGCTGGCAAAAACAATTCAATGAAAGATTTAGGTGTTGCAAAAGAAATCCTTGGATTGAAACTAATCAAAGACAAAAAAAAGAGGGATATTAAATTATCGCAGGGAAATATATTGAAAGGTGTTGAATCAATTTTGTATGCAGAATGCAAAAGCAGTGAGCACACCTCTTTAATTATCTTATGAAATGTGTCTCAAGACACTATAAGAAAAAGAACACATGGAAGGAGTGCCTTACTCTTCTGTCGTGGGGGAGTAATATGTATGCAATGGTCTGCAAAAGACCCGATATTGTTCATGCAGTGGGACTGGTCAGCCGATATATGAATAATCCAGGAAAAATCCATTAGCAAACTCTAAAATGGATTTTAAGATACTTGATGGGTACATCACATTATGTTTTGAGTTTTCAAGGAAAAGATACACCTGCAAGGTTTTGTTGACTCTAATTATTAATATGACTAGTGACTTGGATAAAAGGCAATCAACCACGAGATATCTATGTTCCACGACGTTTCTAGGATGGCAGGGGACACATTTCCGGGATGTTTCCTAGAGGGCCATTTTAAGGGGACGGCAGAAAACAGTGGTATACAAATATTATAGAGAGAGAGAGAGAGTGAGAGATATGTCAGTTACTGATAACAACAATATCAATATGTAAATAATCATGAAAGCAGTACTATAACAGTATAATAAATTTCAATAAAGCATTATAACAGCAGCCTCAAACATCAAAAAACCATGGTCTTTCAAAATCCAAAAGTCTCAAACATCAAAATACAACAATCTCTCATTCAGGCTATCAATGTCCAAAGACTCGGAACCATCTAAGTCACTATCACCCTTTGGCAGAAGTGGATTATCCAATGGTAACCACTATGATCAATGCCAAATAGTAAACATTTTCAAAGCAAATAAAGTGATAAAACGGTGCATTTTTTAATTTCAAAACTCAAGAATGAAGCTACTGAAGCATAGTATTGAAACTCAAACTTGGCATGACTCAAAAAATTAAACTGTAAATTTTTAAGTGTATTTCATTTAATATATTTGCTTCTCATACATTTGTAATTACACTAGATGTTTTGATTCTCATACATTCAAAATTTGAATATATTGTTGTGATTCTCATATAGAGGTATAGAAGAAAACAAAATTTAAAAAAAAAAATTGTTATTTTACGACTGGACGCATTCCCAGCCGAAGGGGACGACTAGCCATCCCAGAAATGTTCCTCAGTCATCCAGGGGACAGCTAGCCATCCACAAATGGCCAGGGATGTTTCCTGGCATTCGAAGGGTTGAGCAAGTATCGGTGACAGGAGGGGGACGTCCCCTCAACATCCCACCGTCCCCAAAATGGCTAGGTGACAAGGACGCCAGGTTTTGGGGTAAGGGAGGTGTCCCCATGTTTCACACCTCAATATAAGTTCACTTTTGCAAGGGCAATGATCAATTGGCTTTCTAGGTTGTAGAAGGTGATAGCTCTTTCCACTACGGAAGAACAATACATTGCACTTACATAGGAGCTAAAACAATGTTGTGGTTACCAGAACTTTTAGTTGAAATGGGAAGTAAACAACAAGATTTTGCTCTGTACAGTGACAGAAGAAGTGCAATTCATCTAGCAAAAAATCCAGCCTTTCATTCGCAAACTAAGCACATAGAGATTCGATATCAGAAGTGTTCTTGAAGAAGGAAAGCTGAAGTTGGAGAAGATTCATACAAGTCTCAATCCTGCAAATGCATTGACAAAGGTCATAGCATATAGAAGCTTGATTTTTGTAGAGCTTCTCTTGGTTTAGTAAAAATGTGACATTAAAATAAGAAGAGTGGGTGACTTCTTTGAGAATAGCTCCTTGCAGCATGGGTCGGACTTCAAGTGTGATATTGTTTGATTCTGAATTCCAGCCAACACAACCATTCTGCTCCTCCAACTTTTCACATTCCATGAGATTGTTACTCTTTGTCTTTCAATGTTGAGCTTGAGTTAAAAAAAACTATGACAGAAAACTTTTAGTGATTGATGAAGATTGATGTATTTGTTGCGATTAATAAAGATATTCATACCCGATTTTCTGTAACGATCAACCTCCGGATGGTGTTTTTTCCAAGTCTGGTATTTTTTTCAGAATTGAAGAATTCTGATTTTTTGGTTATTTTTGTGTTTTTTGAAGTTTTTTTCAATTTTTTTTGTTTTGAAAAATAATGACTTGCAACACATAAAAAATAACAATTGCTGAAAATAAACCAAATTTAAAAACACCACCAAATTTCTGGTATAATTTTGATTTATTGAATTTCCAAACAAATACTAGGCCGTACCAGGTTCAGCAGATGTTATATTTTCACAGCATTTTGAATATGCTCATGGTTGCAACTGAGCGTCTGCTGGTTGCAACAAACATGCTGTAGACGCCTAGTGAATGCCTGATTTTTGGTTATTTGCTGTCTAAGATGCCTCACGTCCCACCTGCTGAATAAATCGAAATCACTTCTAGCAGTAAGGCTAGAGTTATGTGAGCTTTCTTCACCAAAGGCACTAAATCTGGACTGAGCTGTAATAATTTACTGATAACTGCTTTGATTATTCATTTCCATGGATAAATCTGCTATTGTTCCTTCACCTACGTCCAAACTGGTGCCTTTAATAATTGATTCCGAGCTGTATGACCAGCTAGTGGGTAGTATTTGGTAAATATTGCTCTGTTAAAACACTGACCTGCAAACTAGTGATGGATATCTGCCCTTTCCAAATTCAGATCTGAGCAACTCACTCACTGATTGGGCAAAATATGAAGAACCTGCATGTAAAACTTCACCTATAGCAACACTTGGGTGATCTCACACACCTATAAGCCTATGATTTCCTAAGAGTTTTTGTTCTCGGAAAGAGATATACTGAAAAAACCCTTCACAGAGCTCTCCACACAAATGCTGGTAAAAAATGAATTCAAGATACCCAAATTTGCCTCCAAAACTCCTTATTTAATTGCTTTTCCCTCCAACAGGGATTGAACCTCTTTAGGGATCCACTCATTATTAAAAATAAACATGGATATGATTTTATTTTAATTAAATCCTCACCTAGAAGTTCGAACCTCCTCAAGACCCATTATTCATCATGATAAAGCGGCCCACTTTTAAGTTATAACTTTATTTTATGGCCTAGGGAGTTGTGCCATACCATCACCTTATTATAATTTATTGTTATATTATAAAGTGATTATAATATCACTTTTATTATTGTTTTATTAACATCTAACTTTGGAAATAATTAAGCTATTTCCAAATTATTCATAGCTCGCTCCTCTAGACCCCGATATGAGTTCTGTCTATTGACCCCTATCCACTGATGTCGTCTGACCATTGCGAGCTAACTGACAGTATTCTCCTAAAATTTAGGAACCCTTCTTAAAAATAGGAACTAAGCCAAAAGTCTCCAAGCCGATCCTGGAGCTCTCCTAGTGTGTCCCGTCCAACTCCCAGTCCAAACCTAAAAAATAGGGATTCCTTCAAAAATCTAGGAGATTGTCCCAACCTGGTCAAATTGGCTCACAAAGCCTTGATGTGTCTCCATAAGCTCTCGAATGGGTCCCCTATGCAATCTGCTGGCCTACGAGAACCAAATAATAGGCCAACCCTTAATTGCCAACTGACCTGCCTAAGGAAGCGAAATTACATTTTCCTATGGACGTAACCGAAATTGTTTGGCACTTTGTTTGGCACCTTGTTTATTTTAACATTATGAACAAAGAAATCAACACATGAATAAAGAGAAAATATCAATGCAAAATATGTAACCTATTGTACTAAAGACAAGAATATGATGTTAGAGGAGCCAGTGTTAATCACTTAGGGGATGAGGTTAGGTTGCATTTGGTGTTGTGTAATTCTCACAAATCTAGTGCCACGTGCTCTAGACTATTAAGTTTAATAGGCAATAGACACCTCCTGCAACTAAATAGCAAGACGGATGAAAAAACCCTGCTGGTTCTACCCCCTGGAAACACAATTTTAGCCTTTTGACATTTTGTCAAACAGTTGGCATGCAATGTCTAAGTTCTGATTTCTGAGTGCATATGGTTTGCTTTGTTTGAACTTTGTATTTAAATGATTTTTGCAATTCCAACATATACAAATGCATAAAAATAATCAAATTATCTTGCTAGCTATGCACAAATATCTCATTTCATTTCATATATTTGCAATTATTTACAAGGATCATCAAAGAAGCATTGAAACAATTATTAATTGCAAAATAATAAAACCTGGGACTGATCGCAGCTCAATATATCCTCCCAGATTGAATCGCAGCCCTTTGAAACTGTCCACAAATTATCTCTAGAGTACGTGCACCATGAATGAAGGCGCTAGACAACCATAACATGCCTCAAGGATACCTAACGCAGACCCCTGCAATTAAATCGCAGCCCTTTAAAGACTTTCGTTCCTCTATTTAGAGCTGCAGCTGTTGTAGCATCATGTTGTTGTTGTATACTAAGCCAATCACAGGTCCAAGACACTGATGCTCATGAAAATGGGGGCATTACAACGAATGTGATGAATCACGTGGCCCACAAATTCGCCTAGAGAGCTATATGTCTCAATAACACAAGACCAATGTTGCAAGGAGACGAATCTCCGACTCCCGACGATGCATCTCAAAGACTAGGACACATTTCCCATATCAAAGACGCTGTTTCCTAGAGATTCCGTTTACAAAAAACTAAAAAAACCCTACAAGAAAGTAAAAATATGAATTACAAAAAAAAAGTATCACAAAAGATAAGAAGCATCATGTGAGGTCGTATAAATGGTTGATTGTGGTATGCCATTATTTTCCATTTGCGCTTTATCAATTTGCAAATTGGAAATATAATAGATGATTGTATTCAAGATTAAATCACCTCAGTTTCACAAACTAACCCTATGCATGTGCCCTATTCCTCACAAGCACGAATGATAGTGTCTATCTTTGTTGGCTGATTCCTGCTAGCAAATGTTTATTGTTGTGATTCTATATGTCATTCCAATTTTCCAATCAACTACTTCGCAATCTCCTTGCATTTTCTTTCATTATCTAAATTGCTTTCTGGAAATAGTAGTTGAATCTTTTTTTAAATTGATTGTAACTTAAGTGTTGTTGGGTATTGCGATTCAATCTAGGCAATTCTAGGGTAATAAACAACAACCAATTTCCCTCATTTTATTGGCTTCTACTAAATGGTGATCTGATTATTAACTTAGAATATACCAATAAGACTTTGAAACTCGCAATAAACACTTTATCTAATTATATTTTAAAAATGGTGTCTCCATCTAACCTCGTCTCCTATTCTTTAAACACAAACATTCTGATACTAGTACGAATCATCTTACCAATTCTAGTACTGATCTCCTGGCAACCATGCACAAGACCTATGGAAGTAAATAAATTATTATAAACACTTCTTTGGTTATCAACCTATCAAAAGAAAAATATAATCTTGAAAACAATAGTATGCATGAATGAATGAAGGATTTTAATAACGTCCACGAGGCCAAAGCAGCCTATGGGACCCACCAGTCAACAGCGATCCTAATCTAATTGTAGCTCTTTGAGTAGATCTTCTCTTCTTCGATGGATTTTGATGATTAGGTTTGCGGTCTTGTCCAGCTGCTTTTCTTCAAAGAGGTGGCTCATTTCGCTGGTGTCTAACATTTCTGAGTATTCGGATCTTATATCACTGTATG
>MU227026.1:3004245-3021390 GCA_018584345.1 Thuja plicata
CTCATGATATTGTTTTTGTCTTCTATATTCTTCAGCGTCACCCTTACATGTCTATCCTTGCATCCCTTTGTCCACTTTCTGATTCTTTGTGTTTGCATAACCGCCCCATTCCATTCTAGCTGGTCTTCAAGGAAGTCCTTTATTAGTTCTTTGGTGCTAAGTCCTTTATTAATACTTAAAGGTGCTAAGTTGGGCCTTCTCTCGCAAGTTTTTCAATAATGATAAGGAGAGTCTAGCTAAAAAAAGCTGTTACAAGTAATCTTTCCTGCTGTTTACTAAGTCCTAGAGCCCTAGGATACGTTTATATATTTTATTTTTTATTTTTTATAAGATATTCTCTTTGTCGCAAAGTTCAAGTTTGTGTTTGTGTTTAGCTGCTTAGCAATAAGAAAACTCGAATAACATTCGAAAGGGGAAAATTTGAGAAAATAATTCTTAATTGAATTCATATTATATAGTTGAATTTTATTTTTTGCAATAAAAGATATATGTAGAAAATATCAAAACAATTTAAAACTACTAAATAGATTTGAAATCTTTCTAAAAATTGACACATTTAGCCAACAATTTAAATCTGCTAAGTTAACTTAATTTATCATTTAAATGAAAATTATATCTTATATTTATAATTTAAAAAACAATTTAAATGTTTGAAATATATCAAGTTGAAATTTTTTAAAAATTAGATAAATTTATTAATATGTATAATATTAAATTTAAAAAAGTATTTATATTATATATATTAAATTAAAATTGTTAAGTGGTTGATCATGGTTAGTATTATTGCATTAAGTTATAATTTATTGCATTAACCAGTTGTTAAACCAAATTGTTTGCACCAATTACAATTTAGTATCTCTTATTTTATTAAGAATTTCATATTTTCTATAATCTAAATGTAATTTTTTAGGTTTATAAATTGTAAAAATTATTTTCGGATTATATGATTGACTAAATCGATTTGAAAGATTTTTGGAATATAAAACATTAACAATTTTACTGCTAAGTTACCAAATTTTTCCTGGAAATCTCAGGGTTTCGGTCTAGTCCAGCCCAAATTTGGGTCCAGATGCGATCCGCCCTGGGTCCAGCCAGGGTCTTGTGTTTAGCCTGTGGGTTCTCTTTGCCAGACCGGGGGAGAATTTTGACAAATTTGCGGCAAATTTTGACATCAACGGCCGAACCCAGGGGGAATTTGACAAGCTTTTGACCATTTTTTTTTTGTAAGTTTTTTTTGGGTCTATCTTGGTCAACTCAACCCTCCAACCCTAAAATAGACCATTAAAAAGACTAAAAAGGTGAAACATATCTCATTTGTGCATTTGTGAATGAAAAACTTAAAAGAAAACTTCTTGCCTCCATTGCTAAACTTTCTTGTTTGCTTTCCATTGCTCAAGGAAGAAGGGTGATTGTTGCATGCTCTAAGCTAGTTTGTGAGTTGTTTCTACATGGTTGCAAGTGTTGAGAACTCGTCAAAGACATTGAAGAGGATGATTTCAACAAAAGAGGTAGGTTTTTGTTGACTTATTTTGTTTTTTAATTTTTTTTGCATCTTTTTTCAAAATGAAATGAACTATGTAGTTTTATTTTTATTTTTTTCATTTTGGTTAGTGGCTTTGTATGTTATTTATAGATTCACAGAATGGCAAATGTTGTTGCCACAAGGAACTCCCAGTTCAAAACAGACTCGGACTCTCCACTATCGAAATATGTGGAAATGGTTCTACAACTACCAAGTGGAGGAGGTTTCCTTTGGATTTGCAGCCATTGCAAAAAGGAATATAAAAGCTCTTATACTAGAGTGAAAGCACATTTGTGCTTTATCCCTCAAAAAGGCATCAAGTTTTGTACAGGCAAACCAAGAGTTGAAGGGCAACCTCCACCTAAAACCCTTCTTGCAAACTCTATTGTACTGAAATATATTGAAGAGCAAAGACAAGCAAATGAAGCAGCTGGGAATGCAATTGTTCATCCTTTGGAAAGGTCTAGAAGTAAAAGAGCATCAAAGGCCTCTATAGCTTCAATTTTCAATCAACAACCCATAGAGGGTCATCCATTCTTGCGTGTTCCTTAAGAACCGATGACAAATAAGAGAGCAAAGGGGCCCTTGGAAATGTCATTTCACAATGAGGCTAGAGACATTGTCAGGCAAGACATAGCTAGATGCATCTATAAAAATGGCATGGTATTTAATTTTGTTCACTCACCATATTGGCGAATAATGATGAGACCAGTTAATGAGGCTCCAAGGGGGTTCAAAGGCTTGGGTTATGAGAAGGTGCACACCACTTTATTAGACAAAGAGGTGAAACATGTAGAGGATTCCTTGAAGCCCATCAGGGATTCATGGATCACAATAGGTGTGTCCATAGTATCTGATGGATGGAAAGGTGCAAAAAATACCCTTTGGTCAATGTTATTACAGTGTCCATGAGAGGTGCAATGTTTTTTAGAACAGTAGATTGTGAAGGACAAGTGAAGGGCAGTCTATTTATTGCAAACATTCTTTTCCAAGCCATTGAGCAAGTTGGCCCTCAAAATGTTGTTCAGGTGATAGCAGACAATGGCAAAGATTGTAGGGTTGTCGGGTTATTGGTTGAGGAGGGCTACAAACACATTTTTTGGACACCATGTGCTATCCACTCAACCTAATGCTAGAAAAAATTGGCAAGAAAGTTGAGTGGATCAAACAAATGTATGATGTCCAGGAGATCCAAATGTTCATCACGAACCACCATATGTCGCATGTCATATTTAGATAGTTCCCGAGATTGGAGCTCTTGAAGGTAAGTTTAATTATTTAAAATTTAGATATGTTTTAGACTTAAGTAAACTTTCTAAGTTTTTAATTTTTATTTTTATTTTAATTTATTATTGTTTTGATTTTGAAATAGGTTGCTAGGACATGTTTTGCCTCTGGCTTTATTGTTTTGAGATGCCTTGTGAAGGTTAAAGAGGCATTATCTAGAATGGTAATCATATTAATTGGAGCATATGGAGGCAACCTAGTAGTACAAGGGCAGTTACCATTAAGGCAATGATACTAGATGACTCTCGGTGGGATTGTGCTGAGTACCTCCTGAGATTTATTGAGCCTATATTGAGCATGATTCGACACACTGATATGGATAGGCCTTGCTTGGCTGCGGTATATGATGGCATTGACTTTATGATTGAGGATATAAAAAGAAAACATAAATGAGAAAGAGCAAGATCTTGAAGAAACATTCTTCAAGGAACTATAGAAAATCATGGTGGAAAGATGGAACAAAAAGACTACCCCTTTGCATCTCCTTGCCTTTGCATTGAGCCACAAATACTATAGTCGAGCGGTCCTTAATGAGAGTATCACTAGAGTTGCCCGGTATAAAGATCCTGAAGTTGCTCACTGGTACAAGGCAGCCCTTCGTAATCTTTCCCAACCACATATGGCCTATGGTGAGGTTTGAAATCATGAGTTTCGCAAGCACTGATGATTGTGGTCTTGATGCTCTTGAAGACAAGGAAGGTGTTGATGCTTATAAATGGTGGTACTTCCATGGAGAAATATACTCGCACCTACAACCCGTTAATTATTCTTGTTTTTTTCTTTTTTGACTATTTGAAGCAAGAAAATAATCAATCGCCCATAAGATATTCTCTTATATTTATTCATTTTACAGCACCACTCTCTTTCCGCCACAACCCCCTCAAATAGACGTTGTGCATGTCTCCGTGCTGACCAGTTTAACAGTACTGTCTACTATTTGGGAAGACGGTAAAATTCTTTTATCCCAAAGTAAAAAGTTTGTCCTTTCGGACAAATTATTTTGCCTAGAATATTTTAAGTATTACTATATTCTTGATCTCTCCAACCATCCCACTATCAAGAAGATTTTAAGTTGAGCATAGAAAAAAATGATGAATTGAAGACAAAGGCACTTTGGAGACTGTCACACCATGTTAATGAGTTCATTCATCCATATTGCATACCAATTCCTTGCTGGATTACCAGTCTGCTGATTACTGATTGCAGATTTGTGTGTGTGTGTATATTCTTATCTCTTCTATTGATCATTCGATTGTTGTTGAATGATTGATTGATTGAATGAAATCTTTTGATTGTATGATTTGAGCTATTGGTGAGCGATGATTAAGTGATTGCTGATTAGATGCTTGATGAGTGATGATGTAATGAATGGTTGTTTGATATATTGGTGAATGATGATTGAACGTATACTGATTTGATTACTGAATTGTTTGTTTTCTTGATCCCAAGATGAAGTGATGAATGATGTGGATTTGGTGATTGTTTGCTCGACATCGCTGATTGATTGTTTGCTTGATCTCTTGAGGGATTAAGGATTGATGGATGAATGACGGATTTGTTTTGATGGATTTATGAGTGATGATTGATAAGTGCTCCTTCAGTGATGATTGATAAGTGCTCCTTCAGTGCTTGGAATGAATTCTCCTTCGTACTTTATTGGTGAAATGGTCACCACTTTTCATTGTTGCCTTTGAGAATAATATATTACTCCCCAAATTGATCTACCTTGTGATGGGGCCTGATTTTATAAAATCAGGACATCCATTTGATTATCATTTCATTTTTGTTATCCTCTAATTTCTTATATGCATATTTATATTTGGACAAGATTTAATGATCTTTGATGAGAGTGTTGGCAATCCACGTCCAATTTTGTGATCATTATGAAGACTCTGTATCAGAGACAAAAGGCTTAAAAGTCCCATGCATTAAAATAAATAAAGTTTTGAGAAGAAATATTACAAATAAAGAAAAGGGATGCAGAGAAGAGAATGACAAGCTGCTGTGACTGTTAGTAAAGAGGTTAAATGATGATGAGCTGGGTGCCATACATGGAACAGCTATCAAAATTCAAAGTTTAGATGATCTCATGATAGTCGATATTGAAGAAACGATGATGAACAAATTCACAGTACGCATAGAATGAAGCTTACAGAGGAGGCTACAAAAGCATAAAGATTAACGGGCGTACAAGAGGTTGACGTTGATAAAGACCATCAGCGGCAGAAGGATGGAGGCTCAAGCGTCACATGAACTGCTACCTGTAGCATCTGTTTGAAGACCATGGGCATATGGGGATGAATTATTCAGTCCAGCATTGACAATCTTTATTGAATAAACATATGACGTATCTGCAAGCATTTTGATGATCAGGTGAAAGTCGGGTGTTCTAAATTGAACATTCCAAAGAGGCATCATATATTGCTTCCAAAAGTCACACAATTATCTTCCACCGTTTGAGAATAGCCTGCACCTGAGAAAGTAAAAAATCTAAAGTAACAATTTAACAATCATAAAATGGATCCGATGATGATATGAAGACACGCGATTTAAAAGCAGCTATGAGAAATCGCGTGAAACTGGAAGCGCCCAGGAGCATATCGAAGATGGCTCTTAGTCAAAGTAAATAAATTTATGACTTGTAAAACAAATATTGGTTATGAAAAGACATGTCGGTTCAAAGGAGTCCCACCTGTCATATGCTAAACAGACAGTTAAAAATAACATGCTGTGATGATATTACAATTAGTATAAAAATGGTTATATTTATGAAGCGGTGTGTTGTTTAGAAACACAACCGCATAACCTTTCAAAACATATAAATATCAATTGTAAAAACAAAAAAGGGAGGCCCGCTCTGACAGGACAGAGAGATACTATAATATAATTATGTCAATTTCTTTATTGGAGACTGAATTTTAAACTAAGGCGCTGGCTATTGGGGCATTGAGCAACGAATTTCTATGTGCAATTCTGGAATCAAAACTTTAATGAATATATCATCGGTAACGAATCTATTTGTTACTTATCTATTCTATCAGATATAATCAGTAATAACTAATAGGTTCCATTTTATTTTCAAAAGCTTTAGAAGTAAAATATTAATTAGCTCTGTCCTTTGTGATCATTTCTTATTTTTTCTGTAAACTATTAACTATCTAGGTGAACAGACTGAATCAATTATAGCTTTCAGTTTTGATAATCATAGAAATTGTGAAATATCTAATTGTTTCCATATCTGTGTCTATTTTGCCTCTGCATGAATCAAGAAGCATTTTAGACTAATCTGAATATGCATAAATTTAATTGATTTGCGGCATCTAGATAATTGAATTGTTTATAGTTTTAAAATTATAAGATATCATAAAGTTGTACGTAATAGCTTGTAATATTGACTCTATCGCCTTCTTTGAATTCTGGCACTGGTCATTATATTGTTCATTGTTCCAAACCCATAAACTGGAAATTGTTTTGTTCTTCCTTTGGAAGTTGAAGTTATCTCTCATATTTATAATTCTGATATTTTTAATACTTACAAATATACAAACATCTATTTTATTTTATTTTCAGGAATTCTAAAGCATTCATATTCTTGAAGTTATCATTTAGAAGTGTATTAAGCCAAAGAAATCATAAGTTTTCCATTGTTCTTGCCGTCTGGGAAAATTTTTTGTGCAATTGTGTTTTAACCAAATCTGCTATAAGCATCCTGGGCTTGAGTATTTTGGTTCAGGAACAGGTACACCCGCCTTGGCCTCGCAGAGCCAGAAGCGCAGGGAACCAGGATCATATCACTTGATTCCGTCAAGTTGACCATAACCATTTGGATATTCGACAATCGAGTTGGCAAGACTTGAGGAATTCCAATCCGTCGGTTTTGGGAACCAACACCTTGGATTTCCTCAAATGAAACCTTCTCCCCTTTATACCTTCCAATCTATGGGAGAGTCACACCTCTTCATCATACATGACCTTTACAATGGTCACCACCTTTCACAATTACCACTCTTCAAAAGAGTCACAACCCTTCATCATTTCTGCCCTTTGAGAGAGTCACAACCTTTCATAATTACCACCCTTTTGAGAGAGTCACAACCATTCATCATTTTCTTCCCTTTGAGAGAGTCACAACCTTTCATAATTACCACCCTCTGCAAAAGTCACAACCCTTCATCATTCCTGCAATTTAAGAGACTCACAACCTTCAATAATTACCACTCTCTAAAAGAGTCAAAACCCTTCATCATTCTGTGCTTTGAAAGAGCCACTTCCTTATTTTCTTCCCATTCCTTTATTCCTTCCTTATTTCCTATGCTCCCTTATTTCCCCCTTCCTCTATATCCCCTTCCAAATGAACTCTTCTCCCTTTTATATCTCATGTTTGAGGGAGTCGCAACTTTTCATTTCGTGCCTTTTGACCATTCATTAAACTTAACTAAATTTTAATTATGTTATATTTTAATTTTATTCTTTTATATTTTTTATTAAAATTTTATTTTTATTATTATTCTTTATTCCTTTTTGTCTTTTGCTTCTTTTTTGGTCAGCGCCAAACCTATGCAAATGGCATTGCTCAATTTTGAAATAACAAATACGTTGAGAGGGAAAGGCACATTAATTATTCTTTATTATTAAAAAATATTAATTATTCTTTATTATTAAATCCTATTTCAAAAAGGGCACATAACAGTTCTTAAATAATTAATTAATGTTGTCTAATGTTAAGAAATAATAAAAGGACAACTTAATGTAATAGCTCATTGGAAAGGTAATAAAATGTTTTAAAAGTTGGATGTCTAGTTGAGAGGGCCTTTGCAGATGAAATGTTATTATTATTTTAAATTTTCAAAACAGTCATTTTTCACGGAAAAAGGAGTTATTATAATTTTTAAATTGCAAAATTCCTCCAAAAAGCTATGAAAGGAGGTGTGCATATGCTGAAGATTTCTTATGTTGTTATGTTGTTGGATTGAACCTGCATGATCTTTCATGGTTCTTTAAGGATGAAAACCCTCAAGGGATTCCTAGATTTGAATTTGAAAGATAATCCCTAACTAGTTAGAGTGGTTTTATTTAAGAGTCGCACTATGTTTCAAAAATAATTCCAGTTTTGTGATGTTTGGAATATTTTTGAGGTGTTCTGATGTTTCCAATTTACTCGGCTTTGGTGAAGGTATTGCTTCCAATTATTTGCAGAATTTGTTGCATCGGGTAATTGAAGGGTTTCAACATTACTGTATATACCTGTAACTTGCACACAGTACACAATTTTGTGGTTTTGGGGCACACAATTTGTAAGTGATGTTCATACCCACCTAATCACTCACATAGGAGTCATTTCCTAGCCCCATCGTGGAGATTGGCGTAAAGTTTGGACAAGTCGTACAGTTTGAGATTAAGGTTGTACCTTATATCAGCTAGGCATGGGAGTTGGTGGTTGAAATGTTGCTGTTTAGGGTGTTTATTTTCATTGTTTCGAGTTTCCATAAGTGGAACGTGGGTCAAATGCCTTGCTGGAATGAAGAAAAGACTTTAACGAAGATTATTGCCTTTCATTGGTTGCTTTTCTAGCAAGTTATCCCCTCTATTCAGTTCCTGAAGTTCTGAATTTTATATCTATCTGATTTGTTTTCTGCTGGATCATGTTTTGAGGTTGATTTGAAGTTTCTTTTTAGAGTGTTGTCTGCTAAATCTCAGTTTGAGGAAGGTTCCTTGCATTCGTATGATATTTCAGGGTGAAAAGTGAGCTCAAGCTGTATGATGTTTATCACATCTGTAAGTCGTTGTCTCCAGTATTTTAAGGCTGATTGGTAGTGCTGGGTCACTGTGAGGCTATGCAGTAACCTTTGGAGGTAGTTTTTGTGGGATTGGAGGGGGCTCTTGAAGGTTTCACATTGTTCTTTGACCTGCAGAAAAGATATATCTGACCTGCAAACATTCAATCAGTCATTTTCAAACCTTTTACATTTCACACAGCAGCTTTGATGTGGTTTCCAGACCTGTGACTGCATATTCTAATGACTGAAGGTGTGTTTAGTTCCTTGTGTTTGGAGTTGATTGCACCAAACCATACCAATGTTAGTGAGGGATATACCAAGTGTGTGGTTTCTGACCACATTCAATTAGCTTTCCAGTCTGTTTTATCCTTGAACAGTGATGTTAAAGCTCAATCAGACCTCCCTTGTTGCCTATCACACCTCTTCATTCAAGGTACATCATCGTTGTTTCAATTGGGTATTGATCTAGTGTATTTGGCCATTGTGGGAAAGTGATTTCATCAGTGTTATACGTATCTTCTCTTGTATAAGCACCTAATATCAGAGAATAACATTGTTGGCATGCTAATGATAGGTCTGTCAATCTATATAGCAGTGATGTATTATGTAATGTTGCGTGTTGAGCTTACATAGTGTGGCAAAAAGTATAAAAAAAAACTAGGGTGGTTATCACACTTACAAAACGTTTGGATGATCTATGAACTAAAGCAATGTTACCAAAAGCGGATGGAGGTTTACCTGTGCGCAAACCATTGTCAAAGCCTCGCACTGGGTAGGATTCACCTTTCCCTGGACCATATAGTATACAATTAGAATTTAGTACAATTAAGTAGGATAATGATCCAACTTCAAATAACAAAGCACATCAGTAAATTGAAACTCTAATGCAATGATCTCTACAAGTGCAACCTGCAAATTTTTGGCACGCTAGGAATTATATTACCATGACATTAAAAATTAAACGCAGAAGTAATAGCAAATATCTTCAGAGGAAAGTATTTCACTATTTTACAAACAATTTATGTATATCTACAAATGGGAAAAATAAAAAAAGTGTCCTTCCACTATATGCTGTGATTTGTATGCATAATACTTACAGGCATTATGCTACTACCCGGTTCATTTTCAGGTAGAAGCAATTCACCTAGTCCACAGCGAGGTCCACTGAAAACAGATACATATTAGCAGGATAATTCAATAAATATCTTTAAAAAGTAATAATGTCGTTGGTATTGAACAGTACATAATATACCTTCCTAGCAGGCGGATATCATTTGCTATCTTCATTAGAGAAGCAGAAACAGTGTTCAAGGCTCCACTGGTCTCAACAAAAGCATCATGTGCTGCCTAATAGGCATAAAATGACATTTCCCCACATTGAATCAGGACAAATTCTATTTGTGCTTGTTAGTTGTACTATAAATCAAATGAATTTCAAAAGAGCATTTCTAGGTTCTTAGGAAAGGAAGACAAGCAAAGAAAATAAAATCTCAAACATGACAAAGCTACAGCAAAACCAAAACATTCACAAGTATATGCTATATTTCATGATATCATCCTCACACACAATCCAAAAACAATTTGCTGTATCTGTTGGATGTAGTTGGCAAGAAACCAAAGAAATTTGACCCAATGAATAAGGAATAATGGATTTTGCAGCTCATGCTTGTTATGCATTCTTTCAAATTTTGGTGTGTGTTTGCTTTCTTTTTTGTTTGAAAGCTGCAATTGTCATATAGATGCCTCATTATTTTAGGCTTAGAGAGCTTGGAGAGTTCATGGCTGAAATTTTGGTAGACCATATAAAATACTGACATTCATTTAGCTCCTCATTCGCAAAACATTTTTAGATTTATTATATTAAACTTGGGGGATTTCTTGAATCACATTTGTTTCAGTTTGGTACCATTGAGATCCACCCAGATTGTCTAGCATCGTTAGAAAGGTGAGTGGTATCTAGAAAATATGGATTTTCAATCTTGGAGATACCAGAACCTTGGAAGAGTATTTTGGAGTACCACAGACCATAAAACATTAATCAACACTACCTCTAGGCTTGCATTTGCACAATTTACCATCATCAGCATTAATATTAATGAATAGAAAAAGTTATGAATCACAATGGACTGCCTTAAGGAGCAAGATTAGCAGGGAGGCTTGCAGAATATTTTTTAAGGCCCTTTTCCCAATGGCTATTTATAAAAAATATTAAAATAATATTCATTAAAGTTATTAATAAAATGTGGATAAATATGTTAGACTTGCCAAAATATACAGTACTAGTAGTAAATTTTATATTTTTCTACAATATCACCTACAATGTGTATCTTATTTTATGAATTGAAAACTTTTGCCAACTACCCCAACCATCCAACATGTGTAAAAAGATCCCATTCCTCAAAATTTTCCGAAAGAGCTTAATTTCTTCTTTCTGATATTGATTCACAAATATGCAAGGTGGCTGTTACAAGTTGTTTTGTTTCATGTTCACTACAATGGCAATGTCTCATGTTCAATACTATGACATCAACTCAAATGTGACTCTTTCATTTGTTGTATGTACTATGGATCAAGAAGAGATATAAACAACAATGATGAGAAGATTTAATGGGAAAAGAACTTGGCAGCATAAAACAATAGTTTTGGATGGCTCATGTAGAAACAGCTTGGCATCCATGCTGTCGGGAGGAAGCTCAAGTTGGATGAGCCAACTCACTTGTAAGAGAAGATTTCTATCACTCATCTCAAGGTTAATATTCTCAATTTTCAACAGCTATTAGTTGAAGATACTTTTCTTGATGTTCAGACTGACACCAATCAGTAAAACCACTGTGTCCCTTTGGCCAGAAAGGATCTCTGCCAACTGAGGACACAAGGTCTTCCGAGTCAGTTTTCTCAAAGAAAGTTTCAAATCTCACATAGATAATTAACTTTAGTCCAGATGCCAAGTGGGTTGATAAAAATAAAATATAAGACAGTGGTATAGATAACTATATATCTAGTAGTTGACAGTTGAAACAACTGTAAAGGACAAAAATAAATAACTGGAGGTGAACAGTTGTAACAGCTTTAAAGGATACATACCCTTTAACTAAAAGGTAGGTGAACAACAGGGGCAGTTGTTAAGGATAAATGCACAGGTAGAACAGCTGTATGTAACATCACGTAAACCTTTATTTATATATGCAGGCATTTCTTATGTGAGGAAATCATAGGGAACCAAATTAAGTAATATAGTCACCATCGTATCATTGCAAATTAAGTATAAGCAGCTTGATTAATTATCTGCAGACCTAAGCTTAAGTTCATATTGTTGCCTGTTTTAACACTTAAGTTGTTGAACATTATGCATATGACAATTCTGACAACCTTATTCACTGCCAGTGACAGGGCAGAGTTGAAATAATGAGTTTTCTTTGGGCCTATTTAATTGGTTCTTTTCTTGGATAGGAAACCATTTATATTTGGTGACTTGCTTGATTGTAGTTCAATTATACATAGCTAAGGATTATATTTTAGTTTGTTTTAATGCTTTAGCAATCCTTTAGGTTTAGTGAGACATAGACATAGCCATTTAGTAATTTCTGACATGTACTAGTTTAGAGCACCATAGTAGGTACAAATTCTAGTTTTCCTAATCAAGTTCATTATAAAACAAACTGACAGTGGACCAGGGCAACTAGAAGCAATAGTACATGATCCAAAAACTAAGGTGACCCAATGAACAACAAACTAAACAGATTTAAGGTGTTTTATGTAGAAATTATTTATGAAATAAAGACTATAATAATAGCTACAATCAGAGAGCCAGAAACTATAGAACAGAAGAACAATAGAATGTCATTCTAGAACTATGATACTAGATTGTATATACAAGTTCTGGAGGATGATAAAAAAGCTCCAATGTATCAACTCAAGCAAATGGATTGACCAACTCTTGGATAAATAGGTATGTTACAACATCAATATAAAAGAGGAGAGTAAGAGACAGCTATTGGCAGTTACAGTAAATTCGACTGCTTTCCTTTCACCAGTTATAATAATGCCCATGGTAGGGGTGGGGTTGACACTATCGAAGTTGTGCAATATCAGATATGATGATTTAGAACATCACAGTTTTACCATGTATGCTTGGGATGGTACTAAAGCTAGCAGTAAAGATGGCAACTAAATTAGAATACTGTTGTTACTGCAAGATGTTTGAATTCCAAGACCCTCCTAGATGTTTTAAATGTGTCATCCTTGTTAATATTTTCATTTACAATTATCTCTCCCTTACAGATGTTTGAGCTATCCATCAAATTTTTAATATATCATTATCTACCTTTTACAACTGTTCCAGCCACCGACCAACAATTTCATTTATTTCTGACCTTTACTACTGTTTTAGCTCTCAACTCCTTTATATCGCAACACAGCTGTCTTAATTTATTTTTATCAGCCACTTGCACTTGAACTAGACTTAAGTTGAGCTTTAAGCTGTACGGCATGTCCTCATCACAAGTCTAACATCCATCCCACGGCACAAGCCACAAATGTACAACAGCATATTTCCAATTAAAATGTGGAATGCACCACAAACCGAAGATGTGGATTTCCTTTTACCAGGAGGACAATAATTTTCTATATTAATCATAAGTCAATTTACATTGAAACACAAGTGATGAATAAGAAATAAATTTTGAATTTATATTCAGATGAGTTGCACAGATACAAGTAACAAGTGAGACTCACATTTATATTAAAGCACAAGGCACAAACCCATACTATACAATGAATGTCAAAAGTGAAATTGGTTAACAACTAGTTGGGAATCTGCACCATCTGCTGTACGTCATTCTATCATTGCTCTAGAACAGAACAAATAACTAAACCCTAAGAGTTATTTCAACAATTCATCTCCGAAAAACCTACTTCATATGTTCTAATATTTGTTGCGCACACAATCCAAAAGACAAAAACAAATAAAACTTTTGAGCTAATTGCATTAAACTTTTTTTCTCAAATGGTCACTTTTGCTAGATATATATGAAAAGGTTCAACAAATTAATGAGTTACCAGAGCTTCAAACTTGTTCTCAGCTGTGACGAATGGCAACTTAGTTTCTTCAGCTACAGCTGCAGCTATTTTAACATCAAACCTACCAAATAGACAGAAGAATACAGTAGATATTAAAGATCCAATTCCCACATAAGAATAAGGACAGTTTACATATATCTTCCCTTGCCATGTTATGATTTTATGAGCTTATATTTAAAACTAAATGAGGGCCGAAATTGAGATGAAATTAAGATAGGTTTGAAAATATAATTAGTATCCTAATTAAGCACAAGACATAGACCAGCACAGCAAAACATAGATACATCGATACAAAATATATGTTCTATATTTGAATGAGTGAAGACAATACAGATCTATTGATAATTAAATGCTTGCATGTTACAGGAAAAACATACACTTTTGAAACATTGACTCAATGTCTTGATCTTACTGCCAGTTGCCCTGGAGCATGGGACTATACCAAAAAAATAAAAACCCTCTTCAAATGAAGTGATGATGTGTCTACATTTCACATTCAAAGTATGAAAGAGCATTCCCCAGTAAACTTCAACTTAAAAATCTCATTAATGTTAATGACCTCTAACTTGATCATTAATTTGCTAAAGTGATCAGTGTATCATTGTCCGGTCTGGCTGGCCAATTATTATACATATCATCCTGTCCCTGAGATCCTTGGAATAAGTTACAATATTTCTCAAATTTTCCAAGAGCGTGGGATGCTGAGATGTGTGGCAGCAAAAATTTCCAATATTTTGAGTACAATTGGTGGGTGTCTCTTAAATAACTTCAACAAATTATAGGAAGCTGAAATTTTAAAAGACAAATCACCAAATAAACAACAATATTCCTCCCCCTTTTTATTCAGGTTTTTAAGTATTTTTTCCCTTATAACTTACCATTCTTATTTTTATGCATCAAATGGAGCAGGCTGTCCAGTCCTGGAAAAAGGAAGCATCCCCTCCAAGTCTGCAGAGCATCAAAGATCTCATGCAGACCCCCAGTGAAACCCATTTGCACCACTAGGAATAACCAAGTAGGCAAACTTGGCCACAAACAATGGCTTTCAAAATACCAGAATCCATTGTGCAAACAAGCAGTCAATTATCATTATCTTCTATAAATGAGTGCATATCTATGTCTATTGCTATGCTTAGTTAATCATGTAAACAGTAGAAATCATATATAATATTAGTTTCTCCATGGATAAAGTTGCATAATTGTGCATCTAATTATTTCTTGTTCAATGACTCATAAAAGTGAAGCAAATTTTAGAAAGAAAAATGCGAAGTTTTAGAAATAAACTATCAGGATGGTAAGTTTCCTATTAAAAGGCTTCCTTGTTAGGAAATATCCTCTCACATCCGTGTAAGACCACCTACTATTGGCCATCATGTGGTCAAAGAAATCAATAAATAGAGAGGCCATTTCAATTTTAATGTAGCATGAAGAGGACAACCATAGCTGGCAGAGAAGAAAGGAGACAATGAAGATAGAGTTCATGCAAAAATGCATGCCACCATGATGCAGGAGCATCCAATGGTGTAAGGGCAAAATCTTGCATCACCCAAAAATATTGTATTTTCCTTTGTTTAGTAGTTTTCTTTAGTTGTTTTGGAGCCCATGATGACACTTTCGAGGTGTACCGCAGTCAAAAGTTTGAAATGGCCAAAAATAGTCACCTGCTATTTTTAGTAAGTCAGCCTGAACATGCATGGACGTGACACTGACCCCAATAAGCAGAATAAAAATATATATAATGACTGTTGAAAGAATCATCTCAATATCATGTATCGTTTGGGAGATATTAATCCTATCAAAAAAATTTAACTAGAATTTTGAACATTTCAATGATCGAATGGGGCTTCAACGAATTCCTGATCAATTAACAATGTGGGAAAAGCATGATGTAGATCGTTCCCAGATCTTCAGTTAAAAAAAAACGGGCTCATTTGAGTTCCCAGATCAAAAGATATGGCTCTGGAAGTTGTGATACTTTAGGAAGGAAAACCAAAAATTTACAAAATACTCCAATGGGCGCCAAAACCAATTTTGGGCATATTTTTGGCATGTTCCAAAGCAAGGAAAAGGAGAGAAAAGTGGTTGGTCACAAAAAAAAAGGGAATTGCACTTTCTAGAAGATTCTAAGGCCGCTATCGCTGCTAAATAAAGAGATAAATGGAGTTTACAAAACACAGCTCCACAATAACATATACTGGCTCTAGATTGTAGGGCTTTCCTAAAGAGTTGATTTTCTTTGTAATGATTTGAGCCCCATGTGGTTGTAGCATTCTAATTTATGAATCTGTAATTCCAAGTTATTAAAGAAATGGAAAGTAGATTATTTTTCTTCTTGCGAATTCTGTGTTATTATTTGTTGTTGTGCTATGTGTGTGTTGGTTGGAGTTGCCCTTCACTAAATGATATTAGAGCAGGAGTTCCTGAGTGTGTGAACAAATCGTAGAACGTGAGGCAATTTGCACTAGATTTGTGGTTGTGGGTCTATAAGAAAATTTAATAAAATGCCTCCATCAAGACACCGTGGAGGTGGGAGGAATATCCTTGGAAACAAGTTCAAAAATTGCAAGAGAAGTTGTGCATAGCGTTTGAGCCAAGAGGAAGAGATAAAAGTGATGATGATGTTAAAGAAGAACAGTTTGCAGAAGAATAAGATGCAAAAGGAGATCCTAAGCAAGTCAGACTGTTAAAGGCTATCTCCAAGATTGGAAAAAGGCCAAAGATTGAAATTTCCACATTTTCTAGAAATCTTAATCCAACAGACTTGATTGATTGCATCAATGATATCGAGGACTACTTTGAGTATGAGGAAGTGGAAGATCCTGAGGAGGACAAATTTGCAAAGACCAAGCTGAAAGGTCATACTAGTATCTAGTGGAAGGAAGTACAACTAGAAAGAAATAAAAAAAAGAAAAAGAAAAGATAACAAGATGGAATAGGATTGTGGAAAAGTTGAAGAGACGGTTTATTGTTGATTATGAGTTAGTTGTTAAAGAAGATAGAAGGTTTGAAGTCTGTCAAAGAATACATGGAAGAGTTCTATAGGCATTGATTAGAACAAGCCATTTTGAGGCCACCAAAGACAAGGTAGCCTGTTGTTTAAATGGATTGAAGCCAAGTATTCAAGAGGAGCTAAGTTTGATCAGAATGGCCACTGTGGAGGATGCTTATCAGTTTGCAGTTTTCCCTAAAGGTAGAAGAAGAGCTAAATAGAATATTTGAAAGTAAGCAGAGAAGCAAAGGTCGTGATGGAAAGACAAGCGAAACATCATATGGAGGACAAAATGAAAACCAAAAGAAGGATGCAGAAACTAGCAACAGTCAAAACCAGAAAGGAGATAATGCCTATTGCCCTTGTGAGAAAAATAATGGTGACCGAAGAGGAAGAGGAAGGTCTAGATGAGGACTTGGAATAAGAAGCTTTCATGGAATTTGTTTCCAATGTGGATAAAAAAGGGTATCGAGCATATGAGTGTACACAAC
>MU227026.1:3029822-3044583 GCA_018584345.1 Thuja plicata
GATAGGCTGCTATGAGCCTAGTTTTGATATATGTTTTGAACTTTTGATTTCATGGATTTCATATTCCATGAATATTGTAGACATTTGACAGTGAAACTATTTATATTTCAGTTTCTAGTGTGTTATTAGTTTAACAGTTTATAACTTTATACTTTCGCGATCTATGTAAAGTTGTAAAGTTGTATATGTGTGCAAAGTAGCTTCTATTTATCTCAATTATTGTGTATTTGATGTTAATTGACTAAATGATGCATGAAAAATGCTTTAAATCCTTAAAAATCTTTGAATTTCTTGGGTTTTTTGATTTGCCGAGTCCGGCCGCCGAGGCCGAGTCCAAGGCCAATCCGACCTTGCCGAGTCCGAGGCGAGTCTGAGGCTTGTAACTTTGGTGTGAACAGATCGTAGAACATGAGGCAATTTGCACTAGATTTGTGGTTGTGGGTCTATAAGAAAATTTAATAAAATGCCTCCATCAAGAAACCGTGGAGGTGGGAGGAATATCCTTGGAAACAAGTTCAAAAATTGCAAGAGAAGTTGTGCATAGCGTTTGAGCCAAGAGGAAGAGATAAAAGTGATGATGATGTTAAAGAAGAACAGTTTGAAGAAGAATAATATGCAAAAGGAGATCCTAAGCAAGTAAGACTGTTGAAGGCTATCTCCAAGATTGGAAAAAGGCCAAAGATTGAAGTTTCCACATTTTCTAGAAATCTTAATCCAACAGACTTGATCGATTGCATCAATGATATCAAGGACTACTTTGAGTATGAGGAAGTGGAAGATCCTGAGGAGGACAAATTTGCAAAGACCAAGCTGAAAGGTCATACTAGTATCAAGTGGAAGGAAGTACAACTAGAAAGAAATAAAAAAAAGAAAAAGAAAAGATAACAAGATGGAATAGGATTGTGGAAAAGTTGAAGAGACGGTTTATTCTTGATTATGAGTTAGTTGTTAAAGAAGATAGAAGGTTTGAAGTCTGTCAAAGAATACATGGAAGAGTTCTACAAGCATTGATTAGAACAAGCCATTTTGAGGCCACCAAAGACAAGGTAGCCTGTTGTTTAAATGGATTGAAGCCAAGTATTCAAGAGGAGCTAAGTTTGATCAGAATGACCACTGTGGAGGATGCTTATCAGTTTGCAGTTTTCCCTAAATGTAGAAGAAGAGCTAAATAGAATATTTGAAAGTAAGCAGAGAAGCAAAGGTCGTGATGGAAAGACAAGCGGAACATCATATGGAGGACAAAATGAAAACCAAAAGAAGGATGTAGAAACTAGCAACAATCAAAACCAGAAAGGAGATAATGCCTATTGCCCAAGTGAGAAAAATAATGGTGACCGAAGAGGAAGAGGAAGGTCTAGATGAGGACTTGGAATAAGAAGCTTTCATGGAATTTGTTTCCAATGTGGATAAAAAAGGGTATCGAGCATATGAGTGTACACAACATTAAGGAAGGACAAATAGAAGACCTGAAAGCAATGCATGAATCTCCCATGTCCATGAAGATGTTAAATCTAAACATTTTGAAGATGTGGATAGAGGAGAAGTTCTTGTCACAAGGAAAGTTTTGCTAAATGAGGAGAAAGATCCAGTTCAGAGAGTTTATTTCGCACAAGGTGCAAATGTGAAGGTAAAGTTTGTAATGTCATACTAGTATCTAGTGGAAGGAAGTACAACTAGAAAGAAATAAAAAAAGAAAAAGAAAAGATAACAAGATGGAATAGGATTGTGGAAAAGTTGAAGAGACGGTTTATTCTTGTTGATTATGAGTTAGTTGTTAAAGAAGATGCAAGGTTTGAAGTTTGTCAAAGAATACATGGAAGAGTTCTACAGGCATTGATTAGAACAAGCCATTTTGAGGCCACCAAAGACAAGGTAGCCTGTTGCTTAAATGGATTGAAGCCAAGTATTCAAGAGGAACTATGTTTGATCAGAATGACCACTATGGAGGATGCTTATCAGTTTGCACTTTCCCCTAAAGGTTGAAGAAGAGATAAATAGAATATTTGAAAGTAAGCAAAGAAGCAAAGGTCGTGATGGAAAGACAAGCGGAACATCATATGGAGGAAAAAATAAAAACCAAAAGAAAGATGCAGAAACTAGCAGCAGTCAAAACCAGAAAGGAGATAATGCCTATTGCCCTTGTGAGAAAAATAATGGTGACAGAAGAGGAAGAGGAAGGTCTAGATGAGGACTTGGAATAAGAAGCTTTCATGGAACTTGTTTCCAATGTGGATAAAAAAGGATATCGAGCATATGAGTGTACACAACATTATGGAAGGACAAATAGAAGACCTGAAAGCTATGCATGAATTTCCCATGTCCATGAAGATGTTAAATCTAAACATTTTGAAGATGTGGAAAGAGGAGAAGTTCTTGTCACAAGTAAAGTTTTGCTAAATGAGGAGAAAGATCCAGTTCAGAGAGTTTATTTCACACAAGGTGCAAATGTGAAGGTAAGTTTGTAAGTTATCATTGATAGTGGCAGCACTGACAATCTTGTTTTAGAGGAGATGCTAAACATATTGAAATTGGAGAGGTGACGTCCACATCCATATTGGATTGCATGGTTGCAAGACCATAGAGCCTTGGTCAATGAGATGGTCAATGAGATTATATATATATATATATATATATATATATCTTGCCTACAAACATATGTGTGTGTATACACACTTACATACTAAGAGTCTCAAAGACGCACACACATATATATATTGCTTTTTATTCTTATGGTTTTCAATATTGTTATCATTATTATTATTATTTCTATTATTATTATTTTCAGTTCTTTCCTATTTTTCTCTTTTAGATGTAGGTTTTTATTCATTCTATTTTATTTCTATATGTGTGTGTGTCTGTGTCTGTGTCTGTGTCTGTGTGTGTGTCACACTCGCCATGACTCGCAGAGTTTGGGCAAGTTGCGAGACAAGTAGGCCATGTCGAGTCACAAGGACTCGAACTCGGACTCAGCCAAGTCAGAGTCATGGTGAGTTGCGAGTCTCAGTGTGACTTGTCGAGTCCCAATGACGAGACTCAGCCGCCAAACTTAAGTTGTGTGCAAAAAAACACATAAAAACATGAATATTTTAATTTGTTTTTTTGTTCTATTTCTTCATTGCAGCCCTAAAAAGCATTTCATTTCATTATATTGAGAAGAAGAGAGGAGATGAGTGAGATAGAAAGAAAAATAAGAGTCCATAGGTGTGCAATCAGCAGGGAAGAAGAGTTAAAAATCTTCAAGAAATCACATTGGGACAGTGTAATACTTGCAGTTAGAGCATCAAAGAGTCCATACCATCAGTTGCAAAGAGCTCTCATCTCAAATCAAAAGAGATAAATTGTTAAATTTTATGGATTTTTTTGGTTTTTTTGTTGTATTTTGAGTGTCTAAATAAACAGTCCTTATTGTTAATTTTTTTCACTTTCCACTTTTTGAATTTGAATGTTTTCCTTTCAAATCCAAATTTCCTATTTCAATGAGAGAACAATAGCAAACCCTACACTTGTTTTTTAGAAAAAATTATAAATATGCATTTACAAATTTTTCTTAAAAAAATGTAAGGTTTGCTGATTTTTCTTTCTTGGACTTTGAAGTTTGACTTTGAATTTGAAAGGAGAATAAAGAATTGAAAAGTTTTAAAAACCCTACATATTTTTGGACAAACCCTATTTTTTGTATTAGTTTATAAAACACAATGCACAAATGGTAATTTTTTTGTAAAATTGTCTTATTGCAAAAGCCTTGACGTTTTGAAAATAATACTTTTCCCCAATGTCTACTCCTAATCCTTAACCTAATCCTAAGCCTAAGTAAGGAGGTCAAAGGGATGTGGCTTGGCAATATACCAAAGAATTTCCTAGTAGAACAAGATTGCAAACAAAATGTAAATTTTGTAAAGAAATTAATCGTGATGGCATAAATAGATTTAAATACCATATTGTCAGGATACGTGGCCATGATACAGAGCCATGTAAATTAGCACCTCCTGAGGTTGTTTGTGCATGTTATGTGCAACTAGAAACATTTGAACAATTAAAGGAAACAAAGAAGAGGCAAAGGGAGAATTTAGCTATTATTGGTTCTCGTTCATCCGCATCCATAGGTTGTGTTAGAGAAGGCTCTTCCATGCCTACGTTTCGTCCTAGTGTTAGTGCTTCTACTTTTGCTCCTTCTAGTGGCACTGTTAGCTTTGCTCCTAAAGTTCAGAAATCTAGTTTGGACAACTTTTTGTGCCACACACTACTCCTAGTTCACAGCCCTCGCTTGAGACCATGCCTTGCTACAAGGAGGTCCATGATGCTGCAAAAAAATCAATTTGCAACTTTTGGTACTTTTGTAACATTCAATTTGTTGTAGCCAAGTAATTCTTTTTTATTTGATTGTTTTAAATTTAAAATTTATAGTTTGAACTTTGCTTTGTCTAATCATAATAAATTGTTATAATTTTATCAACATACTTATTTAATCTATTTGTAACATGTCTCCTTACTAGCAAGGCATGATAGATGTTGTAACAATTTGTGGGGCCGGGTTTAAAGCCCCTACTGATGCTGAGTTAAGTGCCCCCTCTTGTTAGAAATGGTTGAGGATATAAAGGTTGAGTTAGAGGACCAGCAAGTGTATTGGAGCAAAAAACGTTGCACCATCATGACAGATGGTTGGACCGATAGGAGGAATAGGACACTCCTAAATTTTCTTGTTTCCTGCGGAGGTGATTGATCATTCTACTTCCATAAATGAATTGAATAATCTGAATTTGATTTAGTGATTAATATTTGAATTTTGTAATTTATGATTTATTTATTTTTCTATTAATAATATATGTTTCCATAATAGTCTCATTACATTAGATGTTGTACTACACCCAGCAGTTACAATACCTAGATATATATGTTACATCCTTACATGACCAAAAAGGACAAGAACCTACATACATATCTACTAGTCCAACATCTGAACATAACAAATCTGGAAAATTTGTGTCTCGAGCTATAAGCATCTATCACCTGTTCTATATCAGCATCTATATCGTGTACTAGTATCTTAGTCAAAAAAAGATTGTTATCAAAAAGGTCTTGTATATAGAACATCCTGATTAGTCATTCTCACTGCGAGGAACCCAAGCCATCCATCCCTGCTGACCTTCCATCCATCTGATGACTCTATCTGTGTTGTTCATATGGGTGCCTCAGGATCTCTACCATGGGAATCTCTGCTGCTGGAACAGCAGCAAGTAGAATTACTCTGAGTCCTTGTTGTCTGTCTTCAGTCTTTTGGGCTGCAACCTCTTCCATAAATCCATGAAGAGTTGTTTCGAAAGGGGAGAGTTCCTAATCTTTCCTTGTCCATGTGTATCCATGGGATACTTCCCACGATCCTGATCTTACCATCCCATCTTTGAATAGATCCTTGAGCTTCTTCTTCTTGATCTTTATGACGACCGATACCTACACATTAATTTTAAGAAAGATGAGTCTCGTCAGAGACTCAGTAAGGTTTCTAGATTTACCACCAAAAATATCATCATTTCTTAACTTCCATATGTGCCACATAATTAAAGCAGAGAGAAGGGCAAAGAAACAGTTGAAATGATTTTTAAGGCCTATGATTCTGCCAGAGATGATCTCAAGCAAGGAGGGAAAGATACTATCAGAAAAAACAAAAATGTTCCAGACCTCTTTGGCAAAAGGGCATTCAAAGAAAACATGGAAAACCGATTCAGGAAGAGAACAAAAGCTACAGGTGTACTGGTTGCCACTGGGGAGTTTAAACAGCAAGCTATGCAAGAGAAACCTCCACATGAAGCATTTAATCTTAGGCTCCGCAAAGGAAGACCACATATTACAGAAGATCTTAGACCTGTCACCGGGATCAAGACAAAGGTTCCAGGATGTGTTCACATGGGAGAAGATAGAGGGATCATCAGCAAGAAGGGAGTAGAGTTGTTTAGACTTGATTTTGGGAAGGGAGGTGTCATTAGACCACTTGAAATCGAAGTGACAGTTACTATCCACATACCAATCTATAGGCAAATTCAGATCTCCGCATGCTTCTTTCACAATGGAAAACATTCTAAAATGGGAGCTAGGAAGATTGTACTTAACTTTCAACTCATCCCATTCCACGAGTTTCTCATCATGGATAATGTCTGCGAGGGAAGATATCCCTTTTTCATGACACAGTCTTGTTGAGCACCCTTGAATCAGTGCAATAGGTTTGTCTTTGTATTTTAAGTTCCACCAAATAGATCTATTTCCACATTTCAAGTTATTGTGGTGGATTACCTTGTTTTCTGTGATGAATTTTCTAGCACAATCCCATCCTTTCCAGATAGATTTGAAGACTGTTGAACCTTGTACTTCATAGTCCATTTCCCTAGCAAGGATATCATTTAGATAAAAAATTTCATCTTTTCCCTTTCCTAGGGTGGCCTCTTAGTAAATTGTTCCTAACCAGTATCTTCCATGGTTCATCTCCCTCCATGGCATTGGCAATCCATTTAGATGCAAGGGAGCTTCCTTGCAATCTTAGGTCTTTTAGCCCCAAGCCCCCATGTTTCTTCTCAGTGATGCACCATTCCCATCTAACCGCATGTCCTTTATTATTACCCCTACCATCCGACCCGAGGTAGTTTCTTACGATTTTCTGGAGGAAGTTATATTGATAGTGACAGAACAACCAAGCATAGGAGTAAAAGATTGTGTATGAGGAAAGAATTTTCCGACAAACCTGAACTCTACCTACTATGGACAAATATTGACTGTCCCATTTCTTAAGTTTCTTTTCAACTCTTTGCTGAACCATTCCCACATGTTCTTCATATTTGGCTGAATGGAGAAGGGAATACCTAGATATTTAAGCTGGAAATTAGGTCCCTCCCATCTAAAGTTCCATTGGGAGAGCCATGTAGGAGGATCATCTGTCCATCCTAGGCAAATGGATTTGTCCATAGATATCTTACTACCTAAGGTAGTGCAAAACCAGTCTATCTTTTTCATAAGATTCTCCAAGTTGTCAACCTCCAGTCGTAGTATTAGTGTTGTATCATCTGCAAACTGAATGTTAGTGACTTCACTGTTCTCAGGGATCTAAATACCTCTTATCCTTGGTAGGAGCCTATCCTCGGAAATTAGGTAACTTAGAGCATCTGCTGCTATAGCAAAAAGGGATGGAGCAAGTGGGCATCCTTGTCTAATGGATCTACTCAATTCAAAATTGTTAGATCTAACTCCATTGACTTCAACACTAGCCCTGGCCCCATTCATCAAGGTTTGCACCAAGCTCACGAATTCCTTTGGAAACCCAAGTGATTCCATCGTCAAAAAAATGAAGCCCCATCCTATTCTGTCATAAGCTTTTTCATAGTCCAGAAGAAGCATACCAGCTTGTTGGTTGGTTTCTCTAGCCCATTCCATGGTCTCCCAGCATGTAATCAAATTTTCCAATATGTATCTCCCTTTAACAAATCCAGTTTGATTGTGGTTAATAATCTTTGGAAGGATCTCTTTGAGTCTATTGGCTAGGGTCATGGCCAAGATCTTATAAAAGACATTCAGAAGAGTGATAGGCCGTCAGTTCTTAATTAAGGATTTGTCTGCTTCCTTAGAAATAAGCTTAATAAGCCCACTATTAATATCACCTCCTAGAGTCCCTTCTGAAAATGCTTCCTCATACTTCCAGCAAGTCCTGCCCTATCCAATCCAGGTTCTTCTTATAAAATTCTATATGCAGACCATCAGGTCCAGGGGCCTTATCTAGTGCCATTTGTCTGAGTAATATTGAGTCTTCTTGGGTGACTCTAGAAGGAACAACCTGTCTAATCATGTTCCTAGCCTCTATCACTCTATCCCCACATCCTTCTGATGTGAACAGCTTCTTGTAAAACTAAGCAAAGGATTGGAGGATGTCCTGTTGGTCCTCTCTCTTAACACCATCTTCCTAGATCTCATCAATTTTGATCTTGGCTTCTTTATGCTTGAGTAGATTAAAGAAAAATTTAGATCCCCTGTCTCCAAGTTCCACCCACTTACACCTTGATCTGATCTTTACCCCTGCTAATCTATTTTCATGCAGCCTTCTGAATGCATCTCTGGATTCTGAGAGTTTGACAGCGGCTTCTTCATCTGAGGGGTTGCTTTGAACAGTAACTTCTGCCCTAAAAAGTTCATCCTGAAATTTCTCCTCTAGCCATCTGGAGTCCTTAGCTTTTTTGCCCCCAATAGTTTGGAATAGTGCTTTCCAACTAGAGGTGTTCTGACCCCATCTATCCCTTGCATCTCTATGGGCAACTATATCTCTATTAAACCATCTAATCACGGACAAACCTCATTCATCCCTGTCTCTTCTAACAGAGACGTATTGAGGTAGAAGGCTTTGTCTCGGAGGCAACTTCTATCAGAGAAATCTCTAGTGACAAAGTTGGTTGTTATAGGGTGGTGATCAAAAAGAGTATATGGGATAACTCTGATCAATCTTCCAACCCCATCTTTTTTGCACTTGAAGTGTTCCTGATTGAAATAAAATCTATCGAATTTGGAGTATATTCTCTTACCTCCTTTCTAAAAGTTACACCATGTGTACCAGATATCTTTGTGATCCTTTTTGCACCCTGTTAGTGGGTCAAGTAGTTTATGTTTCCCAATCATCTTATTCCAGAAGAATTGCTCAAAGTCTGTTACCTCCTAGTTTATCTTGAGGGCTAACAACCATACTAAAATCCCCTCCCATTATCCAAGGTATCTCCTCCAGTTGGTATATCCATTTCCACAGTTCAATCTTATCTTTATGGTCATTAGGGGCATAGATTGAGCATAGGCCAATCTTATCTTTGTTAACCTCAAGTATCAGCCAGACAACTCTATTGCATGGAGAGGTTCCCCAAGTGGTAACTAATTTGGCCCAATAGGGACTCAGGAGAACCGAGGTTCCTCCTTTCCCTCTATTTAAGAGCAATGTCAAGTGTGAAATTGACATCTTTCACTTCTTGTAGCATCAAAATATCAATTCCTTTATTGGCTCTCAAGAATCTTTGAGCAGTATATTTCCTTTTCGAGGATTCCAATCCTCTAACATTCAAAGATGCAATTTTTATGTCCATAACATCAAGGTGAGGAGTCCATACTAGTCCTAAACCTTGAATAGCATTTAGGTAAGTTGTTGCTATAATTATCTTTGGGATCCTTTTTATTTCCTGATCCTGGAGGTCTCCCTCTCTTTCTTTTGCTGTCTTTGGGGCTTGTGTTTTCTCCTTCCTCGGTCGGAGTCTTAGCCTCAAGAGGGGGTTTTGAAATTCCCGGCTTCCTTTTAATCTTAGCATATCTAAGCTTTACTTCCCATGGCCTATCATCGAAAGGGATGATTGCCCAATTCTTGTTAACACCACTCTTGACAAAGATGTCTTTAAGGGAGGTATCCTCCACCTGGGCAGTTGCCTCTATTACCCCTCCCCTATCAATTTCCTCCACCCCAGAGGGGATACCTAGCTGGGAAAGGGCAGGGGGAGTGGGCAAGAGGGAAGCAGAGGAGGAAACAGGAGGGGTAGCATGAATAACTGTCAATCCATAATCATCAAGAGGTTTTCTACAGGCGGCACTGCTATTAATAACCTCCTGCTGCCCACCAAAGGTGTCCATGTCTACCAGATTACACCCACTGTTCCTCAACTCCCCTTCCTCTTCCACATTCTCCCTACCCATTCTCACCTCCTCATCCTCCCTGTCATGGAGTAAATTGCCAGGAGGGGGGGCTCTCAACAATTCTTTCACTGGTATTACCTCTTCTCTTCTTGAAGGGTCCATCATTTTTCCTGATTCTGTCCAAAGCTAATTGTTGAGTATTTCTCGCTCTGTGTCTATTTCTATATCTCTGTTCTAGAGGGTTTCTATTTTCCACCCTATGAAATCTGTAGATGCTTGATCCTTCAACAACTGGTTTCTCAAGTCCAAGAGATAAAGATAGCCTCTCAAGGCTCATTCTAATATGGCTAGGGTCAGAGCCGATGTTCACATCGGAGATGGGATTGGGAATGGCAGTATGAGTCTCAGAATTAGGAAGTACATCATGTTTTGGAAGATCGGGCAACACTTGTTTGCCTTTATCCTTGGTTTTAGTTTTGGAAGCAACATTCAACAAAGCGCAGTTCTTCTTCCTATATTTGTTTCTCTTGCATAGGAAAAACAAATTAATACCACCCAGAAATTCAACCGGGCACGAATATGTTCCATCTTCGAGTTCAAAATCTAGGTTATCCGGAATGTCCATTCCCAGTTTGACCGAAATAAGGATTATGTCATCCATGTGTGGGAGAAGGGTGTTAGTTTGGTCGATGCGGACAACTTTTACCAATGATTCTAGGGCTTCAGGTAGGACATTCCAGAGGAAGGAAGGGATATCTCTGATGGTAACCCATCTAGGGCACGATAGTGCCAGAATCTCATCAAGGTTGGCGTTGTTCAACCAACCTCAAGCACGAAAGTTACAGGAACCAATGCTCCAATATTGTCTATCGACCACTGCCTTCTGGCTGGCAGAGTCGTAGAAGAAAATGATGAAGAGGCCTTTCTGGATCATTCTGCATAGGGAGAATTTCAGCCCTAATTTCTTGTCCCCACACCGCATGGAGCCAGTTATTCATGAAGACACGAGAAGGGAGTTTGTCTACGTCTTGGGCAGCAAGGAAAATGGCAGATTCAACAAGTTTATTTCAATATTCTTTAATTACATTTGCCATATCTAAATTAGGCGAAACGACAAGGCGTCTGGGGGTCGAAACCTTACCTCCTGATCCTTCATCCCCACCCAATTCTCCCTAGTTTTTGCTGGAGAACTTTGCACCATCTTTGCAAATTGGGGTACCCGCAACTGCCTGGCTGAAGGTCTTGGCTCTATCTCCTTCACCTTTTGCGGGCTTTGGTCCTCGAGTCACCGTGGACACTTCTGGTTCCACAATAGGATTCAGCCCATCTGAATGCGAGCCCATAAAGCCAGGGTGGTTGGGCGAGCATTGAATGCTCTACTCGCACGGACAACCAAGTTGGCCGAGGCTCGTATGGCTTCGTCAGAGCAAGTTGCAAAGCCTGAAAAGTATTTTTTAATAATACACGATCAATTCAGGATCCACCATGTTTTTGAAGTCCATTGATGCTTCCTAACATGTCAAAAATGCCACATACTTATGTGAGGCTATTGAGGAAGTCATACGTGAGGTGGGGGAAGAAAATGTGGTGCAGGTGGTGATGGACAATGCAACAAGTTATGTTGCTACAAGTAGACTGTTGATGGAGAGGCACCCGCAAAAAAATTTAATCTCCATGTGCGGCCCATTGCCTTGAGGCACATGTTTGTTGGTGAGGAGTGGACTTCCTCATCCTATGCTACGACCACTGCAAGGATGGATGTAGGAGACTACATTTTTTATGAGGCGGGTCTTTGGAACCCTTGTGCAGAGATTGTGCAGGAAATAATTTTATAAATACTAGAGTCTACATTATGTTTTAGTATTAGAGTTTAATATTTAGTATTTACTTTTAATTTATATGCATATTTTTCTTTTGTTTGCAATTTTGCTTATTTTCATGCACACTTATCTGTTACTGACAACTATTCACAATATTTGCAAGCCACTGAGCCCCTAGTAATTCTTATATGAGTTGTTGATGGAGAGAAGCCCTCTATGGGCTTCATATATGAGGGCATGAATAGGGCCAAGGAGGCCATTAGATCTGTATATGGAGGAGATGAGCATAAGCATCGTCCCATTTGGGCAATAATTGATAAGAGATCGTACCTCCAGCTTCACAGGCCCATACATGCAGCCGCTTATTACCTCAATCCGGCATACCGTTTCCACTATGATTTCAAGGTGGATGAGGAGGTTCTTGGTGGGCTCTATTCCGTGGTACAATGGAGGTCTTCTGGTGATACTACAACTACACTACACGAGATAGAGGCATTTGATAATGCAACAGGGGAATTGTTCGGAAGTCAAATATGCAAAGCCACTTGCACAAAATTGTAGCCTGGTAAAAATATATGTTAAATTGTTAAGTGCATAATTTCATTTTATAATTTAGTCTTAAAGTTGGAAATGGGACTGATTTTTTTTTTTTTTTCCTTATTTCAGATAGATGGTTGCAAATGTTTGGGCCTACAGCCCCAAACCTTAAGAAAATTGTCATCCAAATATTGAGCCAGCCATGCAGCACTTCGAGTTGTGAGTGCAACTAGAGCATGTTCGAGACATTCACTCGGAAAGGCGCAATAGACTATCCGTGGAGAGGTCGAATGATCTTGTATTTGTTCATTACAACCTTGGTCTTAGAACGAGACAGATTTTTGATAGTGACTCCAGCCCGATCATGCTGGAGGAGGTCGATCCAGAATACGAGTGGGTCACTAAATCTACCGATCTTGTCTTTATTGATGAGGACCTTGAGTGGATTGACCAAGCGGATAGAGAGGTTGAGGTTGTGGCCATGGCAGAGGAGGATAGAGCACGTTCATGCATAGTTGATGTTGGTCAGAGTGGCGGCTCACAGGCACAAACAATGGATGTTCAGTCATCCAGGACCTACCTTACACACCTTTGTAAGAGGAATGCAAGCTCCTCTAAGGTTGAGGTTGAGGCTAAGCCATAGATTTGCTTTTGTTTTCATATAGGTTTGGAACATTTGATCATGATCTCATGGATTTCATATTCCATGAGTTTTATATACATTTGACAATATTTAGAATTTTCTATATGTATATTTGTTATTTCCTTCAACTACAATTTGTGTTGGTACTTATGCGATCGATGTATATTTATGTATGTGATCAAATTAGCTTCTATTTGATGATGTTATTGCAGTGTAACAAGGGGACGCGTCCCTACCCCCGTTCCCAGGGATGGAGACTTGGCGTCCCCACGTCCCCCCACCATAGCCTTCCCGCCACTAAGTTGTCGCCGAGACACGGGGACGGGCAAAAATGTCTGAGGGCGTCCCTCAACTGTCCCGGAGACATCTGCACGTCCCCCGTCGCCGGAGGGCATCAAAATGACAAAAATGTTGGTTAATTTTTATTTTTTAAGTTCTCACTGTCAAAATGGTTGTGAGGAGTCCAGTAGTTCCAATGATGAGGAGTTTGCGTTGGGGGATGATTAGAGGCCTCCCTTCACTACATTTTGACATGATTTTGTACTTGTTTTGATATCATGCTACTCATTGTAATCATCTTTACAATATTTTTGATATAATATAATCATAATCTTCTATTTAACGATAATTTGAATTTTTAGTAATTGGTAATTCGATATTCAATGTTCAAAATGAAAACTTCAATGTTCAATGTTCAATGTTCAAGTATATTGTATTATGTATTGGGTATGCTACAATTTTTCTATGTTCAAGTATTTGGTATTATTAGTTCTTATATTGTTATACATCATTTCATAACTAGCATTTCAAGTACTATATGTATAGTATATTACAGCACCCCTACCCCCNGCCCCCCTCCCCCCCCCCCCCCGCGCTCCCCCGCCATCGTCCCCAAATTGAAACCCTTTTTCCCCCCGTCATGGAAACCCATCCCGACGTCCCCCAGTACTCATGTTGCACTGTGTTATTGTGCCTTCAAGCTTTATTCAATAAAGAGTGCATGTAACAAGTTTTAAATCCTTAGAAATCTCTAAATTTCTTGGGCTTTTTCACTTTGCCGAGTTTTTTTGCCGAGTCACGAGTCGAGTCGGCCTCACCGAGTCCGAGTCTGGGAACTTTGGTTAATATGCATATTTATTTTTATTCTCATTTTCTTGTTTTTATTGTTTGCCATATTATTTGCTATCTTAAACTGGTTGGTGAATTTTTACTTCTCTTCTTATTTAGCTATCTCACCCATGCTTCCCCTCTCCTTTCTCCCTAATGATAGATCACGGAGTGTGATCGGAAACGTTGATGATAAAAAAAACACACAATCTAAACCAGAAGCTACTCAATTTAATATGTTATCTGCATACCATTCATGTTAATGTTTGTAGCTTCAGTCGTATGATCATTTAGAATACATATAATATAAGTTGATTAATAATAATATATATTATATTATTATTAATAATATGAGATTTAATATTCAATATTAAATCTATTATTCTAAATCAATAATTGATTGATGAAACATTATAAGATTAATTAAATTATAATGAATAGACATGTCCCATGAAGGGACATGCCTCTCCTAGCCTCTTTCCCAATATAAAAGAAAGATAGATTGTTGCATTTGGAAAACACATACCATATACAATCTAGGCAATGCTATTACATTTGCAGCTAGCCTAAAACTTAACATGGTATCAGAGCCAGACTGCAAATGTAAGGGAGTAGTTTGTTGATGGTGAATGTGTGACTGTCTCAGAAAATACAGTCTCAGTACAGGGACCATATCTGTTGTTTTCACAGGTTTGAAGGTATTGTTTCATAATTATAATGCAATGAATATATTGATCGCTATTCAAGATACTTCACACTTATCAATTTTTGTGTTTGTATAGAATAGTTTGATCAGTTATGTATATCTTTGTATAGTGATGGGTCACGTCTATGATAGACGTGACTCCTTGAGTCACGCCTATCATAGGCGTGACTAAACGTCATACACTATGGATGCAAAACAATAACACTGATCCACATTAATACGATATCGATAATCGGTAATCGGTTTGACATAGATTCAACATTAATACTAAAACCATCGGTATAATACCGATCCAAACATAAATGTTAATAC
>MU227026.1:3051619-3063853 GCA_018584345.1 Thuja plicata
TTCATATCACGAGTTATGTGATATGTGATTTCTTAGCATCCATATGGATCATATTAGGATCCTTCTAAACTTAGTATTACATATTGATTGGACCGTATGAGACATGTCACGTAGTGACATGTCTCTACATAAACTTAGTATCCATGTGGCAGACATCATGAGACGTGATGTCATTGCACATACCATGGATATTTATGAGCTATGGTGAATATCATGTGACTTGATATTTCTGCATATACCATATTTCCTGATATCACAGTGAGGTGATTTCTCCTCTCTTTCAAAATTAATGGATTTATTGTGACTTGCATCTTGATGGATTTTATCTTCTCTAGCTAAGAGGGAGAGTTGATGTTTTGTGTAGCTATGGTGAGGGTCATAAGTGTTGACACAGGAGACCACTACACATTCTGTTTGATCATCCTCCCTAGCTAAGAGGGAGTGTTAATGTTTGTAGCTTCAGTCGTATGATCATTTAGAATATATATAATATAAGTTGATTAATTATAATATATTGTATTATTATTAATCATATGAGATTTAATATTCAATATTAAATCTATTATTCTAAATTAATAATTGATTGATGAAACTTAATTAAATTATATTGAATAGACATGTCCCATGAAGGGACATGTCTCTCCTAGCCTCTTTCCAATATAAAAGAAAGATAGATTGTTGCATTTGGAAAACACATACCATATACAATCTAGGCAGTGCTATTACATTTGCAGCTATCCTAAAAGTTAACAATTCCTACTTCCTATCAAATGGAAGACAAAATAACAAGTCTGCAAGATCGGAGTTCCTTGTATTTGCATCATGCCAAATGCTTGAGCAGTATATAAATCTGTTGTCTCGGTTATATTAAATGTGAGATTGCAAATCTCTTCCTTGATCGAATGCTTTTCTTCTCTACTGCAATGCTCTTTTTCCCATGAATATGTTCTCCCTCTTATATCTTCCACTTAGAAGGTCACACCCTTTCATCAAGACTATTGTTTTTTTAAGGGACACACCTCCTCATTGATATTTGGTCTAATTAATATTAATCAACTAGGTCAACTCAAAAAAAAACTGCTATTAATCCCTCTAATTCTGGTTGGCCCCTCAAACTAATCTTAGTCGTCATAACCAATTTTAATTATTTTAATTAGAGTCAACTCCTTTTGCTAGTAATGCACTTGACTGAGTCCAGCCTCACTTCAATAGTTATTCTCTAATCCCAGCCAGCCCTAGCTTATTTGTTGTGAGGGCTACGATCTGAATTTTCAAGACCTCAATTTTATTTTACCAAGCCTCAGGCAGGGAATATGACAAGATTGGGGAAATAATATAACCCATAGTGTAGCGCACAATGCACCAACATTTCTTTCCTATCTGAGATGAACTAAGGGTAGATGATAGTAAGCCATTGTAAAAGTGCCAGTTTCTCGTTATGTATATGTTAGTCATTATGTCTATGAGGTACACAAAAGCTAGTCACTATGTATAAGTGGCATACGTTGGAGCTAGTCATTGTGTATATGTGATGTATGCTAGAACTCGTCACTTGTATATGGGACGTATGCTAGAGCTAGTCACTAAGTACATGTTACGTATGTTGCAGCTAGTCACTATGTATGTGTGATGTGTATGAGCTGGTCACCTTGTGTATATGGGATGTATGCTCGAGCCACTCACTCTCGGAATTGGAGAACTATGCAATGATATGACCCTTGTATATTGATGATGTTTGTAGACTACTTAATGGAAAATAGTTATTGTTCTAGTATAATTGGACTAAGCTAACAGATTACTCTTAATGAATGGTCAAGATTTAAAGGTGAAATCAAAGATCTCATAGAAGAGGGCAATGAACTCCCTCTAACATTCAAGGACGAAATACAAAGCCTATGATTTCCACAAGGGAGTACATAGGTAGGGCCATCAAGAAAAAACCCTCGTGGCATAGGTCTAGGCATAAGGGGGACCCTGGCCTCAAGAGCTTACCACCTTTGACTGTAAGCATAGGTGGTGGCATAGAGTTGTCACCACCACAATGATTGAAGAAATCGTAAAGTCAACACTTCTAAGCTAGAACAAACATTCTTGTTCGATTAAGTTGGTACTTGTTGTGAATTGAAAAAAAAAATAGTAGCAACTAAGGGGCAGTTGTTAGATATCCACACTGTTACATTTATTGGTTATTTACAAGAGTATTTATTTCATGAAGCATAAGAGTAGTGTGTTCCGAATTTCAAACATCTGGTACATTTCTTGAGAGCTAAGTTACCACATTCGCTCAGACTAGACGGAATTCGAAAGTCGATTCGCACCAAATTCTGGTACGGTGCGCATTCGCTCTAAAGTCGCCGCATACATTGGTTCAATCCCTCTTAACATGCCTTGTTTTATCTGCTATAATTCTGCCTTGGGTGTGCCATGATTTGGTATATGGTTTGGTGGTCTTAATGTTAAAGAAAACTCAGAACTTCCTACTACCCCATGCGCATGGATTGCTGGGTTCCTGCATTATTTTGGTGGATTCCAATTCTCTTTAAACTGTGTTTGCTTTCATGGTCTTTTTGCGCCATTTTTCTTGGCTTTTAGTTTTGAGTTGCTGGCAGATTTGAAGATTTCAATACGTAAATTGGCATGTAGAATGTAATTGGTCGTATTGCCTAGATTGTTATAGCTAAGTTTAGTGTTTTTAATTATAAAATTAATTAGTGTGTTTTTGTTGTCTTTATATTAATGTATTAAACGAAGCTTTCAAATTAATTTACTCCATATAGTTTTTAATTAAAATAAATTAAATTTATGTATTAATATATATGTATAGTTAACATTAAATTGAATATACTATAATATAATAAGTTAGTTGAGCACGTTGTACTGGATATGTTGAACCGAAATATTGATCTGGTGGCGTATTTTGGCATTTTGTTACGTCATTTGGACTAAAATGTTAATATATGTGGTAGTGTATTTTACTATTTTGCTATGTTGCTTTAATATTAGCATAGTGGTGTATGAACTTATTTGCTGCTGCATATACATACATATATATATATATATATATATATATATATATTCTTGTACGGACGAACCCAAAACGAATCGAACCCAGCCCAAAAAAATTTAGGACGAATTTCGAACCCGCATCCAAACTGGCAAATAAGCTTGAGAGTCAAAGGAATCATGAAATCAAAAATACTCATTAAGAGTATTTGGTGATGATTTGGCTCTTCCAAGTCAAGTCTTAACTCATGACCTCCATGATGACTACAGTTTTCCAGCGTGTTTTGACCCAGTTCACAGATTAGTATATTTATTTACTCTATTTCCTTCTAAGTAGCTAAGGTCAAGGCAAGATCTTTTCTCTCTAAATTTTCATCTTATCCAACCTAACTGCACTATCTTCACCAAGTAGCAATGGAGTTAGAAACATACCAATGACGAAGTGCAAGCAGAAATGTTTTAAACATGTAAACCATGATAATAGTGAGAGCATTTTTGCCTATCAGTAAAATTTGTTAACTAGATTGTGGATTAGAGTTAAAACTGCAGCAAATAGCCGAGGAGAAAAAGATTCATAGAAAGTACTTCATTGCAATAAGGCATCTACCAATCTAAAAAACAAAGCACATACAGTTCACAGTTCTCAATACATCACAGAGAGTTCACATGATGGGTCGAGATATAAGGATAGGTAATCCCAAGGAAATTATTAAAAATGTGATGAGATATTGAAATAATGTATCTATCCAAGTATTATGTTTTCATTATAATAGTTGAACAATAAATTGCATTTCAGAAAGTTCAGAAGGTCCTAGTTACTCCAAGAATCAAAAAAACTTACCCTTTTTTTGTGTTGAGACCAGTTCCAACTGCAGTCCCTCCTTGCGCAAGCTGTCATAGCTAGTATTATTTGTCAAAAAAATTATATGAATGTGTTGAATGTTGTAAAAAAATTGTGATTATTATACCTGATACATGCGAGGTAATGTGTTTGTGACACGGTCAATGCCATATTTCACCTGCATATTTATGAGATAACCAAAATTCAGAAAAGTTAAAGCTTCTGCATAAAAATAAGCAAAAGTTTTCATCATACTTCCCTCAGAGCAAAAGTTGTGCTTGATTTATACCTCCTTCAATCCATTACCATAAAGTCTAGGTCTCAAGGACATTCACAAGAGGAATTTTACAAAAGGAATTCAGGAAATAAGTAAACTGAAGATATTGTACAGAAACGAGCAGAAAAGTTTCAGAAAGTTACCTGTGTAGCATAGCCACTGAATTCTTGTCCAAGGGTTAGAGGTGTTGCATCTTGAGTATGTGTACGCCCAATCTTCACAATATCTTTGAATTCACCAACCTGTATTCAAGGTGTCAAAATTACAGTGCATGTGACATAAAAATCTTGCAAAGTGTTTATTGCATGGACTGTTGCCAATACAAATAATAAGTCAGAACAACAAACACAGACAATCAAAACAGTCAATGTAAAACAAAAAATTCAGAGATATCAATTGCTATGGGAACCCCAAGTTAAAGATGAATAACCAAGAAGATAAAATAGAGAAGAGAAAGCAAGTAAAAGGAGATTGAGCGATCAAAGGATGCATTTCTATGATAACTAGCTCTACGTAAATGAGGTCAGAGAGAACTCCAGGCATTTATAAATACTCCGTACTGGAGGATCCAGCAAAGATTAGAAAGGTCACACAACAAAAAATAGCAAATCTATCAAGGTAGATAAAAGGCAAATTTCCAACCTGACAAAATGTTGTGCATCTAATACCGACACAAAACTAGAAAGGAAATAACAAACTATGTGAATTCGATTCGTTCAAGAGGTCAAAAAATTGAAAATCCATAATTTTTAAAAAAGAAAACCAGTTAAATTTCTATAGGAATCAAAAAGTCCAGACCAATTCAGACAAATCTATCTGGTCCAAAAAGTATACGTATATAACTGCAAAAATATCTTTTGACTAGCCAGACCTTGTACCTTTGCATCCAATGCAGTAAGTAGTTGATTCAAGTTTGGTATGAATTTCGAATTTATTTCAACTGCTGCGGCAATGTGCATAACCTGTCAGGATTTCAACAAATCTAAATTTAAAGAGCATGAAAACAGTAAATGACTTGTAATGACCACAACAAAGTCATTTTCATAAAGGGTACAAGCACACAAAAACCACGGAGATTTCAGTATAATGTTGAATCTGCAACTCTAATTATAGTAATGATTCTAACTCGTGATTTTAAAACAAAGAACCATTTGCAAGGTAGATGTTGTCTGTTATGTAGCAAATTCATCATCAGGTTGTTTACCTGTAATTAAGTATTCAACATCCAATAGATTTACATTTCAATGATTTCATCTGCGTATTTTGCAGATAGACTACTAAATTAGTGTGAAACTCAAATATGTTTTTATAATCAACAAAGCTTTGATAAGCTAGTCAAACCAAATATATAACCATTACAGTATAAATTCCAACTTAAAATTCACTTACAGTGGGAAATGTATCGTTTGAAGATTGAGACCTATTGACATGATCATTCGGATGTACAAATTTCTCACCACGTGATTTCCCAAGAATCTCACCAGCACGATTTGCAATAACCTATGAGAGGAAGAAAAATTAAACGTGTGATTCTTTAATATTAAATGGTTACATGCTAGGACACCCACAAAAATGGAATCAAAATAAACAGAAAACAGGCAGTCATAAAACAACAGTCCTTACTTATTGATATTTAAAATGTCAAAGCCAATACTTGAAATTATTTTAATGCTAGTGCCAGTTTGTGAACTTATATCAAGGCTAAGGAGTAGAATAATAGAGAACGAGATGATCATATGTAAGAGAGTAATAGAGCATGTGTAGTGCCTCCCATGGTTGCATTCTATTCCATGTTATTTTGATCCGAGTTAGACTCTTGTTATTATTTTGTGATTATCTGCGTGATGAGATGCATTCGATGACAGTACATTATTTTGGTTACCAGTATCATGGTTGATTTAGATGATAGATTATGTTGTTGTTTACCATTTTGATCATATCTGCATGATGATGTTATTTGATGTGACATGATGCTTTATGATGATATCTGGTGTATTTTGCATTCAAGAAACATTAGATTATAAATATATTGTGATGATTATATCTAATTCCTTGTTATATTGTGCCTTATATGTTGTTGGGTAATTCAATTGCCGACTTTGTATTGTTGTACATGATTACTTTAATTCTTTATGTTTAAATGGAATGTTTAATTTAAATGATATGTACATTGAGGATTATAATATGGAATTACCAGTGTCATGACATTCTAATACATACGAATAATCACGTCTCTAGAGCATTAATAGTCCATTAGGCACATTTTATTATTATTATATGTGCTTCGGCTATTTGTATTGTGAGCAGCTGCACTTGATGTTTGCGTGTTTCCGTGAACAGGTGCCAGACATCATTCCGCCTAAATTGTAGGTTTTGAGTGTGTTTTTATCCCTGGCAGTGGCACGGGAGATAGTTTCATCGGTCGTTGATTATTGAGCCAATATCGTCCTTGCATGGGCGATGTATCCGTGATTATTTTTATACCTCTGGTACGTGTTGGTAAATCTGGATTTCATATGCATTTTGTGTTAGATCAGTGAACATGTCTGTGCATTTAGAATTCCCACAGTTGTCGTGGATGAGTTAGAATTTAAATGTTGATTTAATTGTTTTAGCATTTATTTTTATTTGTCGGCTAATTGTCGTAGTGAGTTCCATTTAATTGGAATTGGTTTAATTTATTATGAAAAGTCTATAGTTGGTTTAAATTATTTAAGTGATTTATTTAAAAGTCTTTTTTTGGAAAAGTGACTTTATATTTGGGAAAAGAGTTCATTTTCTACAATTGGTAATTTTTTATAATTTGGGATTTTGCTCCAATTTGCATTAGAGAAAATCAAATTTTACTCATTGTGATTGATCTGCTTGCCGGATTTTTGTGAGTAGCGGCTCATTGGATTCGTGTTGCTATTGCTCAGCTTTCCGTGGAGCCATTTGCATTTTCATGGCGAATTCATTTTCTCCCATCCGTTTTCGTGTTTTCCATTTTGTGTGAGGTAGGGCATCTCGCAACTTTAAATTTGCTCCATATTTTTTTGAATGAAATAAATTGCAATAGTTTAGTGGGCTGAGAATTAGCATTCCCCCACAATCTCATTTATTTCCATTACCCGATTGGGTTTATATGAATGTTTCATGTTTTCAATTTGGAGATTTGTGGTTTTTGAAGTGTTATGCTAACTGATTTTCCATGAGTGCCCTGAACAAGAATTTTATTTGACTTTTGTGTTGTTGGGTGCCTAAGGCAAATGGGTTTTCCCCTTTTCGCTTTGTTTGAAGTTTGAAAATTGAGCTATTTTTGGGATTCGTCATTGGTGATGCTTCTTTGGACTGAACTTTGGTTCGTGAGAGTTTCTTGGTTTTGAATGTAATTTTGGATTGGGATTTAATCTCGTGATGGCAGCCTTTGTGTGGTTTTGCTTTGTGGTTATCGAATTCACCTTGGAATCTATGCTCCTAGCGAAGAGGTCAATTGAGTGTGTCGTGTGCACGAGTGTTGTGCCTTTTTCTTCCTTTGCGGCTTTTCTTGATGCTTGATTTTGATCGTGTCTTGTTTGGTGATGTTGGTATTTGAGACCGCATCATGAGCACATTAAGTGTGCCTTGTCGAGATCCTGCGGGACCTGTGCTCTTGGTTGAGGCCAATAGAGCTTATTTTACCTCCCTTTTCGGTTGAGGATTTGGAGTCTTTTTTAGCATTGTTACATTTTGACCAGTTGATATAGAGTAGTGGGATGGAGTAGCTCTCCAAGGCGAGCTGGGACACAAAGTGGTCCTAGGGTAACCCTTGGTAGAGTTAATTAATAACTGATAACCTTAACAATAAATGGGGAAAAACATAATAATAAAGATAAGTGGTTTTGTTCAACGACTGTCTATTTGAGAGACGTGAGTCCTGACAGTCATGGTCATCTTCGAATGTTTAGCCAGCACCGCCATGGACATCTACGGATGTTGAGCTAGCATAGCATCAATCATTTGTTTGAGAGACGTGTGTAGGCACAGTAGAGCTTCCTTGATGAGAGAAGGATTGCTCGATTCCGCACGGGCCTCCACGAGTCGTGTGATGACACTCCATTCTTGAGTCTCAACATCAAACCTTGTCTAGTTCTGTGAGGCGACCTTGAGCTACTTGCATTGTGTTATCTGTATTCCGTGATTGCATTTGGACCTCTGTACTATCCTCTGAGATTATGCACTTGATTGGCGTGTGTGATAGCCTTCTTGATGTGTGTGTGTGTACTTTGTGTTTGTGGTCGGGTTACTATCTCCATGAGCACGGTGGATGGGCCTAAGGGTTCCACATGGTAGGGTGGCATTGCACTACCACTGTTGGGGACCGGTGTACAGGTGGGTATCTTATTCCAGAGACTGAGTTTCGAGCATTGAGTGCTCATTGTTTCCCTTGATATCTCTTTTCATTGATATATGCATTTGATGTTTATGTTCATTAGATTAGTTTCTATTATGTTATGCTTATTGCTATCGAGTGATTATGCCCTCAATTTTGTGTATCCGGTACTCCCCGGTGTGGAGCAAGCCTTGTATTTTTAGTCATACGTTGGTGTCGACAAACCTGTCCTATTATCGGACTAAGAGAACCTTGTCCAGAAGTGTTTATAGGCCATTTTGTGCTTTGCAGGGCAATTTAGCACACATGCAAAAAAATTTAGAACATATGCATATTCTTTTAGCGCACATGCAGTCTTTTAGGGCATATGCATATTCTTTAGCGCATATGCAAAAAACACAGTATAGCACACCTGTGAAGCAATCTAGCACATTTGTTACTTCTTCTAGCCTATGTTTTGCGGGAACGTGTTTCCTATCCCAAGGGACTCGTTTCCGTCCCCAAAACATTTCGAGGACAGTGGGACGAAAAAGAAACGTCCCCTAGTCGTCCCCGATTTTAAAAAACGTTAGGAAATCGTAGGAAACATCCCCTAACATTTGGGGACGGCTAGCCATCCCTGAAACGCCTAGGGGACGCCCGAAATGTCCCCAAAACAAAAAAGCGTCCCTGAAACATTCGGATGATTTTTGCCATTAAAGAAATAAATAAAACATTTTTTTTTAAAAAATTTGCCAAATCGACAATGTGGGGAGCCCACAAGAATCGAATTCGTGTCTACAGACGATAAAATAAAAAATTCAAATGAAATTCGACATGGGAAAAGATTTGGCAATGAAATTTGTGATTAAATATGTTTAAAATTTTATGTATTAACTCATGAATATTAAAATATATTAAAATTATAAGATAAATATTTAATTTAAGTATTTTTAATATTTAATTCAAGTTTTATATACGGAAGAGCCTTTGGATATTGATAGCTAGAATGACGGCTTAGTTTCATAGGTTGTGCCTGTAGCCTATTATATTTTGATGTTTGAGACTTCTAGATACATTATTTGCGACATTTTGATTTGGTTATATATATTGATAGACCATGGTTTTGATCTTTGAGGCTATTGCTATAGTCTTGTTATACTGATTTATACTGCTGCTATTATCATTTATGTTGTTATACTACTGTTGTAACTCGTGAATCGGTGATTTATTTGCATATTGTCTTGTTGTTATGAATTATTGACATATCTCTCTCTTTCCCTCTCTCTATCTATAATATCTTAATATATTTTGAGAAATTTACACACATTTTAAAAATTTGTATATTGCCATCCCCTATTTTTGGCTCTTTAGGAAACGTCCCTGAAACGTGTCCCCTGTCGTCCCCGTCCCGGAAACGCCATGGAACATAGCTTCTAGTGCATTTGTTCTATGTTTTAGCGCATTTGTTTAACCAGAGTAGCACATATGAGACAAAGACCACTTCCCGAGGGTCTGTTCAAAAAGTAATTTCATATTTGGATTCCTTATGTTTACAGGGTGCTTTTCATGTATTTACAGTCGTATGGATTAATTATGATCACTTTTTTCCAATTTGGACTTAAAATGAACATTGTTTTAGAATGCTCTGAGGATGAACTTGTCTCCTCGATTGGAAATCGTTGACGATGGTCTGGTCTTATCCCATGAGGTTCGTGGACGTGTTCTGGACTCTCATGTGGTGGCTTGAATGTGTCTTTCCGTTCTTGCTAAGTGTGTGGAGTTGTCTTGGAACCTTTGGAAGTGATTATTAGTCTTTCGCTTATGCACAATCATTTGGGGATCACTGTTGATGTATCTTGTTTATGTTGATTGTTTGTTAATGCACTATGTAATTAATGTTACATCTTAACATTAAAAAAAAAATTGTTAAGTGCATATTTGATCTTGTGTTCTGAGGGTTCCTTGGCGGGGCATTACAGCATGTACATCTTAAAAATAAACAAATATATTTTTTATACACTGGTATAAAATGCATTCCCAATGAATTAGATTCAATGACTAAAAGGGACCTATGATATGCGAATAACATAGAAAGTCATCAAACCATGGTGTTGATAAGCAGTTATCTCTTACTTTGCAAGTATAGTTAATATAATATTTGTATGGTTGAATTAGCATTGGTAAAGGATCTCTAATTGTGATGGACTCAAAGGGAGTGATAACTTAAGGTTCGACTTGGTAAATTGGTGCTAAAAAACAAATAGCAGACTTGGCATGCCCAAAAATTTTAAAAACTCGAGGGAAGACTAGGTAATTTTATCAAACATTTTAAAATAAATATTTTTAAAAAAATATGCTTCAAAGAGATATTACCAGTGTTTGATGGGGACGCATCCCCTGCCCAATTTCCCCCGCTCCCGTCCCGGGGACAGGACCCCAATGTCATTCCAAAAATGCAAAGAAAAAAGGAAACATCCCGGAAACGATGTTTCACGCGAAATAGGCGACTTGGGGACGTCGTTAGGTACCGGGGACGGCCTAGTGACCGTCCCCAGTACCTAACGGCGTCCCTTTTTTTCCAGCAAAAAAAAATGTCCACCAATTTGCAAAAAGTCACTTTTTTTTTAATTTAATTGTTGGGCGGGCCCCACGTGGGTAGAAATAGCAATTGAAAACTATGGAACCCTATTTGGAGGCTAAAAGGTAAAGTCTTCTTCATTTCTTTATTTCAATCATTCTTGGCAAGAAGAAAAAGAAAGAGCGGCAACAAGAAAGTTTTCATTTTTGAGTTGCAAGATGAGGGTTTTCAATTTTGTTAATTTGCTATTTATTCAGTTTCTAAAATGTCTATGGTGAATGGTTTGTCAATGTTATGATATGCATATTTGAATTCTCTCTATATAGAAAAATTCCCCTATTTTTTAATGGTCGTCCCCTGACGTCCAGTCCCCTAAAATTTGGCTTTGAGTCGTACCCGTACCGGAAACACGTCCCCGTCCCCTAAAACGTCCCCGTCCCGGAAACTCCGTAGAGCATAGGATATTACTAAATTTGTAGGACATTATTGATTTCCATCATATAACTCAAATTAGAGTTGAATACATATTGTAGACCCCATTGGGGTTGAGGGGTAGCACCCCTCATGATGGTTTGGGGGCAACACCCCTAGCAGTGGTTGAGGGACAGCACCCCTCATAGGGGATTGGGGGCAATTGTAAAATTTCCAAATCCCTAGAAGCTAGTCTCAAGGAAATGAACACAAATATTCTGATAATAAATTATACTTCTTGAGAATTGGATGACAATTCAGTTGTTCTTTCACCACTGATTCGTTATATGCACATAAGAGTCCTTGTGTATTCCAGAATTTAATAAACAAGTCTACTACAGAATATAAATCCAGCAAAATATAAATTTAGTTATTTTAACAGTACACCTGTGTATCAACTGTAGCAGAATAACTCTAGATTTGTGTGCTGTGCTGTAAAATTCCCAGTCTATCCGATTCCAGAGAATATTCATGGCAGGCATGATGCGGTAATATATTTCTGTCGAATTAGGAAGATGTAAAATGCACCTATATTGTTTGGCCGATATTATTCTGCAGAAGTTGTATTGTCTTGTCACTGAAATGTTTTGTCCGCTGCCGCTATATCTCTAAGATTGCTCTACCAATGGTTCTGAAGCTCGTGCGGAATAACGTGCACGTCATTCGCTTGGAGTCCCGCGAAGACCCACACAGCCAGACGTCTAGCCCATTGTGACGCCGATGTCTTGCGC
>MU227026.1:3072457-3095351 GCA_018584345.1 Thuja plicata
CCCCCCAAGACGGGGTCTAGTTCGTTTTTTTTTTGGTGAAATTCGCCCGGTTTCGAACCATCTCAACTAGGGTTCGTATTTGGTCTTCAAAAATCGGACCGGTTCGAATTTATCCGGGTCCGAGGGGGTCAGGGGCCGAATCCAGTAACTTAGACTTTATTTAATAGCCTACACACAATTACCCAAGTAAACTAACGGGTGAAACACTTTATCAGATCATTATTAAATTTTAATACATTCTAATATCCCCCTAATGACCAAACTAGAAGGATCTGGATTCTAGAGGTTTAGTCATTAAACTAATACATGGCCCTGAAATGTGGGAAAATGGAAAGAAGTATCTACGCAAGCAAGCTTCATAAAAACAAGCAAATGAGACAAGTGTGAAGAAAGAACATAGCGAACATGTTCTATTGTAGAGTTATAAATTTGTTTGCTTGTCTTCTAAGTTAATGCTTCTAGTTTTTTTAAGTCATCGACAAGGTCTTTGTCAAAGTAACACTGAAGCATCCGAGGCATAACAAGTGAATGCTCTTGAGACAATCTCAACTACAGATGAACTTTGAATAGGTTATACCTCAACCAAAATGCAAACACCTTCAATTATATGTTGTTGACAAACAATTGGAGAAGAACCACCCAAAATCTGACACATTAGAACACCCCATGAACTAGGGGAGACATTTGGTAAGGGTGCCATCATATTGGTTTTTTGACTTGACCTCCTTAGATTTATGATTGTATTGTGGTTTCTCTAGTGGAACTTGTAAAACAAGATAAATAAGTATGTACAAATACACATTGCTTGACCTAATGCCTCGGACTATTACTTTACCCTAATTTACATCACAAACAATGCACTCTCTCCAACAAAACTAAACAAGAACAATAGGGTTTCTTGTGATCTAACTTATTGAGAGTAATTTTTTCTTCAATCCTAAAATATACCTAACATTCCATACCAAAAGCTTGATGTCATTCTTGAGTGCACTTCCCAAATCGCTTATTCCTTCAACTATATATGACTTGCAATCACCAAGTAGAACAAAATACTTGCAACTATCATCAACAATAAACCTAACATGCCAATCCTTTGAACAAGTGAAGCGCCTAGATGCACCTAAAGCAAAGAACTAACAACTAATTATAGTGTTGTTTGAATAATCCATCAATTGAAACTTCTATCCTGGTCTTCCTCAATAGTATCTACCACATTAGCTTCATTCTATTGCTTCTTGTAGGATAGATCATAGTATCATTTCTAACAACCATTCTTCACAAGCCCAAACATTTTAGCAATACAAGCTCTATTCTTTTCCTCGTGGTTGTGTAGATGAAAGATGAGAACTATGGTTTGCACCGTGAGACCATGCAACAAGTGCACCTTCTCATCTACTCTTGTTGTCATTCCTTCTGCAACAAGATTGAACTAACCTTGTCAAAGGTCAAAGTCTGGCTTTTACCAATAGGAGAGTGGCAAGATGTTAATGGTTAATGCACCCATGTCCTCGTTGCCTATTGCTTTGTTGACAACAATAAGATAATCACTTAGATCCTTGATTTCTAGGAGATATTCTGATAATGCCCCACCCTCATGCAGTTTTGTAAAAAAACTGCAAATTCTTCAAATACAAGACCTGACTTTTTGTGGAGACTTGATACTTATTTTTCAAATCATCCCATAGTGTAAGTGCAGATATGACCTTCTGAACTTTGGACATTAAATCATCAGACACAGACAACTTGAGCAATAATAGGACTTTCGAGTGACATTTGTCAAAATCATCCAGGTTGGTTCCAATCTTATCTCTAGGATAATTCCATCACAAATCCTATACTCCAGGATCATGAATATTTTGCGATTCCACGTACTATATTTTTTTCTGATGAGCTGTTGTGCCTCTAACAACTCTAAATTTTAAATATTGGCAATTATCTAAAAATAAATTCCCGGAACTCTAACAAATTTGACCTAGAAAACTTTCCCGACAATTTTTAAATATGATCCTAGAAATTGAACAAACCCTCATAAATCTGAAAAACCCCAAATAATTTGAAACCCTACTCTATAGATTTTGCAGGTTCTGTGAAACTTGAAGACAACTACCGAACTGAAATTCATGAAGCCAAATCTGTAATTATTTTTCCTTAAAAAGAGAGAATTTTAAAGTAATAAAAATACCAGGAACTTCTGCTCTAGTAGCAGCTGCATAATATTGAACTTTCTCATTTATGATAACCTGTTGTGCCCTTTTTTCCTGCTACAAATTTGACTAATAATCACTAAGAAAAAATTTAGCAGTTAACATATTTACTCAACTTTTTAAATTACCATTTTTCCATGCCCTAGAAGCAATTTTCAGACACCCATACTGTCTTCGGAGCTGCACAACCCTAGAAGCAATTTTCAGACACCCATACTGTCTTCGGAGCTGCACAATCTTTGGGATTTCGCTCACGTTTTGCCTACAATTTCCCACTGTTTTCAGTCATGCAGATGTACTTTTACATCCCAGCCCATGACCTGTGATTTTTGGTGTGAAAATGAGATTATTTTTACTTTTCCTGCTACACAGTTTTGACTGATCTTCTGCCCATAGCTGTGCCCTAGCCAATCTTGTGATCACAACATCTTCCCAACTTTCTTTGCACAATCAAACCCTGAACCCTAACCTAGAGGTCTTATACAAATGTTAGTAAATACAAAGAATTGAGATGAGAGAACATGGCTAGAATGCCTTTTTCCACAAAGAAGAGCAGCATTATTTTGAATTTAAAAAGTACTATTACATCTAACACATTGAATGGTACAACTACTATATTAAAAGACAGTAAAATAGGCTCATTAAGAGCTGCAATGTCATGCCCCCACCTTGACCATAAATGCTCACAAAAGAAATTTGTCTTTTTAAAAGATTTCACAATTTTCCTATCTCCTAAAACAGACCCAGACACCAAACTGGCCCTGCCTTGATATAATCAGACAATAATGTCATTCAGAAGACTCCACGACTTTCTGTAGTATCTAGTTATAAACACTGGGAAGACAACGACCTCAGTACAGAAAAGAAAATCAATTTGAATTACATCGGTTAATAAAGGCAGCAATAAGAATAATGGATTTTTTTTTGGTTATGCCTGGTAAACTTTTTAACATGACCGCTGGCGCTGGCATGACACGCCCTCTAGCTCCACGTGAAACGATTTTGACCCGGGGCTATGAACAGGTGAGGCCACAAACAGGGGACCTCATCCTCACACTTCACTTGTTCAAACCTGCATGCTCAACGGCCCAGCGAAGGCACAAGGCCTACAAGCACAGTGGCCCAGGAGGGATTTAAACCTTGATGGCCACCTCACCAACAAAGTGTTTAAACCACAACACTACACATCCGAAGACATAAGAATAATGGATTATTGGTAAGATGCGATTACACCCAAACAGCAGCCGGTTGTCACTAAGGAGACACAAGTGAAGGGGCGTCTCTTCCAAGGAATGCAAGCAATTGAAAGACACCACCTTCGTGGTATTCTGAACGATATAAAAGGCAGATCAACGTTGAAGCAAGGACAGGAAGAAACAGCATCGAAGACAAAAGGATAAGCATTCGATCTAATAAGCATAACAGACTCAGAAGATATATATTAAACAATGGTTACATATTTATCAAATATTGTGGTATAAAGTAGAATGCATAGCAATATGATTTGGCTAATTTGTTATTGGTCTTTCATTCGATATGAAGTAGGAATGTATGCAGATATTCTATCGTTTCTAATGTATTATTAATAATAAGTAGGAATGTATGCATAATTAATGATGATGAAGATTCCTTTGAGCTTATGGCCAATCCGTGATTCCATTATTCAGGGAAGAATGTACATACAAGGAGTGCAAGTAGCATAAAGGTCCATTCGAGTAGTGGTAACCCCGAGTGGGGCTGGGAGACTACATGATGGGTGTTATTCCATGCTCCTACACTTGATGGATAGGCTCAATGCGCCTTATATGATCTCCCATGGTGCTTCATAATGAGGATGGGTTCTTGGAAAAATCCTTAAGGGAAACTCACATGTACATTAGGAGTATTATAATAACAATTAGAATTCTCTTTGGAACATTGTTGAATTATATGTTTATTTATATATTGATAACTAACCTGGTTGCAGGCTCTAAATCAAGGTGTTAATCCACACCTCAATTAGGAATTATAGGGCAAATTAAGCTGAGTCCTTATAGAGGACATTACATGCAATAACTACCACTACTATATTTAATAACCTACACCTAATTATCCAGGCACACTTTAGTCAAATATATTGGTGCTAAGACATTGTCATGCATAAGCCCCTTAACAATAGGTATTGAGTGATTCGTTTTTGTTATTCCAGAACACTTTTCAGGGTTATTTGACCAAAAGCTCTTAATGTGTAAACATGGCCCAATTATGTTTACAGATGGTGTAATAGGTTTTCTACAAACTCACAAAATTCAATCCTAGGTAATTTAAAAATTAATACCCTTATATCTTTGTTTCGAGAAAACAATTTCTCAGACTTTATAAATTATATTCTCTTGGTGTGATGGTTTACAAAATAAAATACTATGCTAAGCAGGTCCAAGTTTCAAGTAAAATAAATTAATGTGTAAACCTGCTTATATGCCCCGAAAAACTTAGAAAAGAATACTGCTCCTCCAAAATCCAAAGAAAATGAATCATGTTCCAAACCCTTTTCCAGTCTCACTTGCTCTTGTATACTGACCTCATTAGCATTCATGTTACTTTGAGTCCCACTACCAGTCTGCCAAATAACCAAAGGGAAATGACTGTTCAGTTTTCCTTCAGCAACTTCTTGAGAAGCTTGCATTATTGCTTTGCCAATAGTCGGGTCAAGACCATACTCCATATTGACCTGCAACAAAAAACTGTAAGCACATGGAGAAGAAAAGGTATTATCTACAAACTTAGGTAGCTCCTTGGACCTATTACTGAGATTCACTGAGATTTCAAAACATTATATAAGGAAAACTCAATAATTATACACTAGATGAAATATGCAACTTTAAATATAATGAAAACAAGCAGACCAATTCTGAATTTTTCTACTGGTCTAATGATTGGATATGTAATCCTAAATTTAGTTATAGGACCTGATATATAGTAAGACACATTAAACATATATCTCATACATAGTATTCCCTTTTTTTGTTCAGAATGACTTTTTGAATTACTTCTACCAGCTCTTCTGCAGTAGATTGACTCCAATGTTGCACAAATGTTTTTATTTTGACAAACTGTAAACAAAAATTTTGGCTGTTGTGTATTTTGCTTGCAAGTAGCTAAAAATTATAAAGACTTTCAACAACACTCTATATGAATTGAAAATCATAACTGCCAATAAATTATGAAGTAGCAATGCTTAACCTTTCTACCATTAGGAAGATGAATACCATTGCATAACATATGAACAGTTAAATCCTCCTTCCTTTGCTTGGTACAACTTTCCTTTCCTCCCATGTCCTAAACACATGGTTTCCATCTCTTTTTATAGAACTGTGGATGCTGGACTGTTCTCCTGGGCCCTACAAAAGTTCCTGCATGTGCTGGGAAATGAAACATCTATTCATTTCAATTTCTAATTTACACAGTTTGGGAACACTATCTTCGCAGTAACGTCCTGGACAGTACTGTCTTGGACACTTCTGCTTTTTGTTCTATCTTCTGTCTAGATTTTGGATCCATTTTACTCTTCACAAAATATCATATCTGTTCATCTTCTATTAAATTTTTCATTATCACTATAGATCATTTTCCCCTAAGCATATTAGGGTGGTTGTTTGGAATGCTGTCAAAAAGTTTCAACTCATGACCCAAATCACATCTTGCCATCTTATCTGTGCAATGCCTCGTAAGTATTTTGATTCCTTGCAGAATATCTTGAAATTCTGTTACTACAAATTGGCAATGTTAGTAGTGAAGAAAGCACATGCTTGGTAGCATAGGGTAACTTATCAAAGTTTCTAGAGTCAGAAAGCACATGGTTTAGAACTAGCAGCAAGAATTTTGGTAGTAAGTGAAAAGCTTTAGAGAGGTCCAGAGACAATCAATGGAATGCTTGATCACAATGCCTGGGTATGCTTGGGTTCACCCTGGATACGCCCAAGGTACCACCTGGGCAGCCAGGTTCACTGTGGGTAGTTCACAGAAAGACCCATAAATAACCCAGGCACACAGGCAATTCTCTAGGCATACCTGAACCATACCATACCCATACCATACCCATACACATACCCAGGCTAAAACAGCAGGACCCAAAACTAACTACTGCTTGATTCTCTGACAAGTTGGGTCTGTCTTATTCCTTCTCAAGTGATAATGATATGTAACTGGCGGTTGCATAATTCAACCCAAATGGCTGGCAAGAATGTCTGAGCTCAGATACCATTGTAATATATCCCCTTGATTTTCTTTTTTTTTTGCTATTGAAGTATTTTTTAACATACAATTGCTTTTGCCAATACAAATGTAAATCATTCATTCATAGCATAGCACATGGCTTGAAAACAGCATTAACATCACCCAAGCTGAAATTCAAATAACAATACCAACATTAAAACTAATTATTTTCTGTCCTTAAATCTATAAAAACCTCACATTTGCAGCCAAATCAGTCATCTCATGTCTGATGCAGAGGGCAGAGTAAGGACAGTTAACAACAGTAACATATCATGTCTTCTAGTGACTGAAAACAATGCTCCAGGAGGTTGCTAAGGTGCACATTTCACCTCCAAACTTGTGAACAGGTCCAACAAGCTGCTCAGAAATGTATAGCAGCAAGAAACACTCCTTGTATTATTGGATTTTGCTCAGAATCCCTTCCAGATTAACTTCTGTAGCTGATGGCTGCCCTTCGGCACTTGGACAGCTTGATAGAAACACCTCCAAACTCAACTCCAATATCCAAATCAACCTAGAAACTTATGCAAACACTTCTCCTGATCCAGACACCTTAGTGTGAAGGAAGTTCAGACCTCATAAAGAAGATTGAACTCAAAAAACTCCCACACATGCCAAGCTCAAATTGGGTGTTACCTTCAAACTCAACTCAACTCCAATATCCCAAATCAACCTAGAAACTTACGCAATCACTTCTGATCCAGACACCTTAGTGTGAAGGAAGTTCAGACCTCATAAAGAAGATTCAACCCAAAAAACTCTCACACATGCCAAGCTCAAATTGGGTGCTACCTTCAAGGGGGCATTTTTACTTACAAATTCAAATGTTCACTAAATAATTTATAAAGACACGTGGAAATGCATCACCTAGCTGAGGAAGAGGAAGGAAACAATACCCAGGAGCCAAAACTAGTCTCTCCGAGAGATATGAGCAAAAATGAGTGTTTCAGTATAGCTGGAAATGTATGGCCAGCATGAAAGAAAACCTCCAAAACTTGCAAACTCAAGCGGCACTCCAAAAAATCCACTAAACAAACCAAACTCTGAAAACCCAAATCAGCAAACCTCATATATCTTCATTTTCATCAAAACCCGCATAATCAACTCAGGCAATATAAAATCTCTTGATGCGTCATCATCCATCCTTCCATCCTATTTATATTCTATGACTGGAGCATATTACTAGTATCATTTTTCTTGCAAACAACACGATAAAAAGCATTATCTCAAATAGGAGAAAAATGTAGACATCTAAAATTGACTAATGCATTTTTATCTTTTCATGTCATCTTTCATCACTTTTCTCCTATCCATATTAATTTACTCTCTCTAAATTAAATAATATTTATTATTTAGTTTATCCCCCATTTTTCCTCCAACATTAACTAAACAATTTTATAATTATTTAATTAATTTTCTCCCATAATTAAATAATTTTTCAATATTATTTAATTAGCTAACATTGCTTCCAAATAAATAAACTTAAAATAATTTATTTAATTTTCCCATCTTACATAAATAAAATAGATGTTTTGTTTATTTCCTCTATGCATTACACACTCTTTATCCTTCGACCTCATCAATCCATGTGCTAATTATAGGTCCTAAGCTCTCAAATTTTTTCATCCATTGATCAAATGTTATGTGAGGCATAAAAAGTAAGACTCACTCATTCATTTCAACTAGAGAGGACATTACGATCAATCTATCCTAGAGCTAGCATTACTATCAAGAGCACTTTCATACCCTACCACTCTTATGATCAAATATCCTATGCCATATATCAAGCATGTATCAAGCATTTATCAGCATCCATTATTAAGTGTCAAGCCTTCATACTATTATGATGATATCAAAGTTATTCTACAAATTTTGAGAGCAAATCTACATCAAGCATTCAAGTACTTATAAAGAAACAATGGGACAATCTATGGTCTTTGTAGAGGTATTATTGTTTATCATTTGAGTTTATGTTGAGTGATTGTTGAGTGTGATTTGGATTGTATTGTGTTGTTTCCATCTTATTTGATTCACATTTTCATCATCCATAGTAGATAGGTCTGCTAGTTGGTGTTTGTGTTCCTAATGTAAATCTTTCATTCTCGTTTTTCTGCTCCAACAAAGAACTGTTACACAGGGTATTTGATTCATCTGTGGTCGTCAGTATGTGCATATGATACCTCTAGGGGTAGCTACCAAAGGAAACTCTAAGAACAATTTTGAGTCTTCATCCTACACTGAATGGAGAGGTGTGGAAGCTCCTCCATCAAAGGGAAATACTTAATCGAAAACTAAATTTGTCCCATTTCATCTCAAGATATCAGATAGTAGAGCTGAAATGCCATGAGATTTTGCAATATATTGTTTGACTTTGAATTATACAATGCTAACTGCTAAGTATATAAGTAGGCAACTTATATGGCACATAATATATATTATAAATAATCAATTAGTTAATCTTACAAGTATGGGGTATGGTGTATTTATTTGTGTTTAATTTCACATATACTGCTCGGCATTATCTCTGATTTCATAAAAAAGGAAATGGGGCAAGCAACTCTGGGGTAGTGCAGGTGGCAAAGTCAGCCTTTTTTATTTTTCATTGCTAATTAATATTTTATTATTAAAACTTTAATCAAATTGTATGTTAACTATAGGTTATAGTTTTGATTCTGTTTTAAAGAGATACAGATGAAAGGTTCTTATGAAAAATTATGATTCGTAACTCTTGCAATGAGTTAAAAAATTATTTCTGTCAAGTCATTGCTGGCACTTGCTTTTATATGCTTATAACAGCAGCATATTATTGTTCTATTTCTGCTTCTCAATAATTTTACGCTAAATAATAAAATATACATTTTTGCTTGGATTTATGCATAGAAACACAAACCTAATACAAGAACGAGCTATCTGTTCCCATAAGAACCATGCATTAATCAGCAAGTAGAATCTACATGTGTTAACACTAAAGAATCTGACTGCACAAACAAAACATTTGTGTTGTCTTCATCAACAAGATGGAGTTGACTTGCAGGTACTCGTGAAAAGCCACGTGGATAAAAGCAAACCCAGTTACATCAAAACAAGATCAATCAATAAATCTAAATAACATGCCTCAGAAATCCATGCTATACTCTTAACCGCTAGGAGGTTGAGACACAAAGGAAATGGCAAGTACACCTTAGCAGCACATTTTTTAAGAACACCGAATGATCGTATAATTGGTTCTGGCATCTGCTCACGCTCTCCACCAATGTCAAAGTTCTGCAGCGACCTTTGAGTCTGTGCACCCCACAATCTGTAAAATCCCATGGAGGCAGATATAAGTTCCCACCAATCGTTGGTTATATAAAAGACAAAATAAAATCATTATACATTGAATTCAAAGAGCTTACCAAGATATACATAAACTACCTTACTCACGGCAGACGAAAAGCAATAATTACCACAAGCATATTAGCTAGAGAGCATCTTTTAAACAAAATACATTATTAAGGTTAAATTCATAAATTTGTTACATAAGTCACCCTAACACACACTCACTTTAACCCAACCATGGCAAAGGTATCTCTCAAACTTTCAAAACTCTTATCTTCCACCAACTTAGAGAATCTTTTCCAAACAGAAAGACTCACGTTAAAACATAGAGCTTCATATGTTTCCTTCAATCTCTGATGAGTTGACTTGATTGCATGGTCTTATTATAACAATTGACTCCAACTTGATGCAATCGAGTGGTTATCGTATAGACCAAAACATAAATGAAGCAGTTCTCTTAGGCCAATGGTAATCTGATCTCTGATATTCAATCACATGAAATAGCACATGCTGCAACTGAAGTGTTAATGATTGTAGCTTCAATCAGATGATTCCAATCGATGAGATCAAATGTTGAATGGCCTATAAACATTTGATATCTATTCTTCTCTATTATTATCATGAAGTATTATTAATATAATGACAATTATTGAGATGACATATATATATAATATATATGTATATATATGAGATATATTATTCATATATATTTATTTATAAAAAATTGTCATATATATATTATTGATAATATAAAGATTTCATATGTTATATCGATTATAATGTCAATTATGGAAATCGACTTAATAATCAATGAGATGGACGAAATGCAAGTAATAGAAATTGGCATAGTCGATAACGTTATCGACTATGATGACCACAGTCATTAGTGACTGGTTATCACAGTCGATAACCATCGGCCACCACACAATGATGATATCAAAATAATGGATGTCGATACCTAAATTGACTGTCGCTGTTTATATTATATGTGCCGAACATTATCAATATCTTGCATTATTATTAAGTTGTTATTCGATCATTATTAAATCAGTCGATGATATATATTAACAATAACAAATAGTTAACAAGAGACATGGCGTAGAGACATGAACATAGTTCATGTAGAGGCATGTACCTACGGGATACATGTCCCTTTACATTATATGTATACTCATTGAATGTGTAAATTGGAAAAAACAGAAATCGACAAGTATTATTACAAGTTACAGCAGAGATATATATCATATTATCTCAAGTGAAAAGCATTACATTATGATTATATATCTAGGAAACAAAGCTAAAATAAAATCTGATCAAAATCTTAACATGGTATCAGAGCAAAGCTTGGGAGAAAGATCTGAATAAAGATGTTGAAGATTACGTGATCTTAATCGATGTCTATCTGCAATGGATAGAACTGTCATACGTGGATAATGAGACAGTGCCCCTTTATTGGCAGGTGTCATGGTCTGAAGCATCGACAGATCAACGGTTTGCCAAACAGATGTAAGCCGATGACCCACTTCTCATGGACTTTTGATCTCGTGAGATGGGAGGGTCGCAGGGGTATGTGATCTGGTTAGCGTTGATCTGCAGGCCCGTTGAGTGTTGGCCGGTTGTGCTTGCGTGGATCACCTTCACCGGAGAGGGATACGAATGTCGGAGCATGATTGCAGAAGGGTCATAATACAGATCCGTGTGCTGGCTGGTCTCCCGTGTTCAGAGAGCTTTAATCTCGGAGCTTAGAGTGGCCGCCAAAGCTCACAAAGGGGTGGCTCGAAGGTGCTGTGTGTAATAGGAACCAATGATTGGCACGATGTCGACGGGGAGAATGGTCTCAGTGTGGAGTGCCCAGATCAACACAAGGAATGACTGGAAGGGCGAGAGTTGGGAAGTTCAAGGCCATGGACTCCCGTGTGTTATGACATGAACTCGAATATGTTTTCGGAGTAATTGTCGGTGACATGAGCAATGACACCATGGTGGCAATATTTGATCTAGTAAATTACAAGATATAAGGAAGTATCGAGTCAAGTATTTGAATAAATATTTACATTGTTAATGTTTGGTGAATTGTATTGCCGAGATTATATTTGCAAAAACTTTCTTGAGGCGGATTGATTATCTCTGTTTTTTGGTGTGAAGGCACTGATAACAGTATGATATTCTCTAACGGCAACTTCAAGGAAATTATTTGATTTCGAAATAATTACTCATTGCATGAGATTGGCGTTTGACTAAAATGAAGTTGCATATTATATTGATTGGAAATATTGCTATATTGTGAATGAAGCAGTTTGAAGATGAAATAACTCTAATGGTTATGGACAAATAAATATTATAAAGATTACTTCATAATGAAGTTGTTACTCAAATGGTTGGCACGAGGGAATGTAAAGTATATCTATTAGTCATGACTGCAATATATTGGATTACTTTGAATTGGAGACAATGGGAGATCAATTTCAGAAATGCAAGTCTCTCCCTAGAGAACTTACATTGTTACGGGATTAAGAGTTGATGAGTGCAGCTTGCAGTCCAAATATTCTTTCAAGTAGACTGTTAGAAGTTCATGGTCATTCAAGCAGTCATATGGAAACAGCGAAGGCGATATTTTTTAATTAATTAGAAGGCTCAGGTTCACAGCAAGTCCCAGCAAGTCTTGGGAATCTGAAAAGCATTATCGGCTTCTAATCAATATATACATGCACTCTTGCCACTGCTCTAAGTTTAATGAGTTTATTTTCTTTGCGGAGCATATGGAATATTTTGACTATTGCCGAAGCATAGAAGACTATGCTTGAATCGTGAAATTCTATTCATGGTTGGAGATTGTTGTGGAGATATTTACCACAGAGATCAGTGAACCGTTCTTGCCAATATTGAGAAGCAGCCCCGATCATTCTACTTCAGAGGAGTTCTTGGTGCTTTCTATGTTCAAATCAAACTTGCATCATAGGAAGGCCCTGTGTGATTTCGGAGTTTGGATTATGGCATCGTGAGGAATTCAACTGAGTAGAATAGGGAGGAATAATAATAATCTCATATACCCCGGTGGCAGAGAAGAACGACAACCTCTAATATATATCGGGTGGAAGACTATTTATGATATCGGCATATAGTAACAAAATGTTTACAGGCATAAGGAGGGGTCAATATCAATCCATGGCATGACTTGTTGGTGAGTTGAAGCATTTTTTATTGGGTGTGGCCCTCTGTTCATATTGTAGATGCACTTGACTCGGGCAAGGATGAAAATGAAATAAATCATGAAGATCCTCAAAAGGATCCCTCTCCTAAGATTCAGAGGGAGACTCAAAGAATCATAGAAGACAATAATTTCTTTGAACCAATGGATAACTCTGATGAATCTAGAGTAAATAAGAAAAGACCTCTATGGGCTAGGAAGATGATTGAAGAAGCAGGAAAATATGCAGCCCCTCCAGGAACTTTTAGAGAAAGCAAAAGACCAAATAGATTTTACAGTTATGTTGCACTCATGAGTGAACTTATAAATTCAGAGCCCTCAAATGTAGATGAAGCCCTTCGACATCAAACTTGGAAGGATGCCATGACAAAAGAGTATAAATCCATTCTCAAGAATGATGTCTGGGATATTGTACCCAGACCCAAAGACAAATCAGTGGTCTCCTCCAAGTGGTTATTTAAAATCAAACATGCAGCAAATGGAAGCATTGAAAAACACAAGGCTAGATTTGTTGCAAGAGGCTTCTCTCAGAAGAAGGTATTGACTATGAAGAAACATTTGCTCCAGTTGCCAGGGATACCTCAGTCAAAGCTGTAATTGCTATTGTTGCATCTAAGGGATGGAAAATTCATCAAATGAATGTAAAGAGTGCCTTCCTAAATGGAGTGATTGAAGAAGTATACCTAGAGCAACCTGAAGGATTTGTAGTGCATGAGAAATAGTCCCATGTCTGCATATTAAAGAAAGCACTATATGGTCTCAAACAAGCTCCTCGAGCTTGGTATGAAAGGATAGATCATTATCTATCAAAACTTAGTTTCTCCAAAAATGATGCAGACCTAAATCTATACTTCAAAATAATAAATGGAGATATGTTGATTCGGATTCTTTATGTTGATGATTTGTTAATCACAGGAGAAGATCATCTCATCACTAAGTGCAAACAAGATCTTGCATCCGAATTTGACATGAAAGATTTAGGAATTCTTCACTACTTCCTAGGTTTAGAAGTATGGCAGCAGACAAATGACATTATTCTAAATCAAGGGAAGTATACTATTGACATCATGAAAAGATTCAGAATGATGGATTGCAAGCCTATGTCTACTCCAATGGAAACAAATTTGCACAAGCTAAAAGAAGCAGTTGTTGACTCAGAGACTGCAGATCCTACTCTCTACAGACAAATAATTGGATCTCTGATGTACTTGGTAAACACCAGACCAGATATTTGTTATGCAGTGAATGCACTTAGTAAGTTTATGTGTGAACCAAAGCAAATACATTTAGTAGGAGCTAAACACATCTTAAGGTATCTTCGTGGCACAATCAGATATGGCTTAAGATATAAAGATGTAGATCTTAACTTGCATGGGTACACTAATTCAAATTTGGCTGGAAATATTGTGGATCGGAAAAGCACCTCAGGATGTTGCTTCATTTTAGGATTAGCTATGATATCTTGGTTCAGTAGAAAGCAATCGTCAATGGCTCAGAGCTCCACAGAAGCAGAGTATATTACAGCATCTATGGGAGCACAAGAAGCAGTATGGTTGAGAAAACTTCTAGTTGGATTATTTGGGAAACCACTAGATCCTACCATCATCCATTGTGACAACCAGAGTTGCATAAAACTCTCCTTGAACCCAATATTTCATAACAGATCTAAACACATTGAGATACCTTATCACTACATTAGAGACATGGTGGAGAAAAATGTAGTTGAATTGAAGTATGTCAGTACAAATGACCAGACAGCAGACATCCTCATCAAACCTCTTGCGAAAAAGAAGGTAGAATACTTCAGAGGTAAGATTGGTATGGTTGTAATTACCGAGAATATGTCTCAGCATCTTTGATCATTATCCTAATAAAATAATTCTATTTTATCATGAGTGTTATTTCATGACTTTATGGGCCCTATGTACATCATGAAGAAGTGATGACTTCTAAATGATTATCACTTGTACTTCTGGAAATTATTGCAAGGTGACAATCTTACAATAACTTGATCTTCTATCATGATGGATATCATATGGTTGATATCTAAGTAGATCATGATAGATCATATCTTGTAAACCAATATCAAGTGAGAGATAGATATTGTCATATAGATATCTACAGGTTGTATTGTATTGATATACCATGATGGATTAACATCCGTAAACAAACCATGTATATAATGTCCCTATGGTAGGCATCACACTACGTGATACTTGTGCACATAGCTTATGGACATTGTGAGTAATTGTTGAATATCATGAGACTTGATATCATAGGCCATTACTCTTAGTACTTGGTGAATATCATGAGACTTGATATTCGTAGGCTATTACTCCTAATATCATGAGATGATATCATTATGGTTGATATTCGTGGACATGCCATACTACTGATGATATCGTGAGATAACATCTGTTATGGTGGATGTCATTTTGATATCTATGTAGACCATAACTTCGAATATTACATAGAGGTAATATTCTTTCTTCACGATACAATAGTACATTGTATTGTATATCTGGATAGAAATCATCCTCCCTGGCTAAGAGGGAGTGTTAATGATTGTAGCTTCGATCGGATGATTCCAATTGATGAGATCAAATGTTGAATGGCCTATAAACATTTGATATCTATTCTTCTCTATTATTATCATGAAGCATTATTAATATAATGACAATTATTGAGATGACATATATATAATATATATATATATGAGATATATTATGAGATATATATATATATGCATATATATATTATTGATAATATAAAGATTTCATATGTTATATTGACTGTAATGTCGATTATGGAAATCGACTTAATAATCAATGAGATGGACGAAATGCAAGTAATAGAAATTGGCATAGTCGATAACGTTATTGACTGTGATGACCACAGTCATTAGTGACTATGGTTATCACAGTCGATAACCATCGGCCACCACACAATGATGATATCGATATAATGGATGTTGATACCTAAATTGACTATCACTGTTTATATTATGTGTCGACCATTATCAATATCTTGCATCATTATTATTAAGTTGTTATTCGATCGTTATCGAATCAGTCAATGATATATATTAATGATAACAAATAGTTAACAAGAGACATGACGTAAAGACATGAACATAGTTCATGTAGAGGCATGTCCCTATGGGATACATGTCCCTTTACATTATATATACTCATTGATTGTGTAACTTGGAAAGTACAAAAATCGACAAGTATTATTACACAAAAAAGATTTGTTTTGCTTTTTTTTTTGCCAAAACCCTAGAACGGCCCTTTATAAAACTATTCAAGCCTAAAACATTTCATTTTGTTTCCTCTTTGCTCTGAACTCATTTTGTCTCCATTTTGGCATTTCGAAGGGCAAGTGGTATTTTTCAAAGGGGTTCGTTCGTAGAATGCCAGATAACTTCCACAGCAGATTTAAGCGTCTAAGGTAAGCATTTAACCTATTCTTTAGTCTTTTAACAAAAGTTTTAAAGATTTTGACTATGTTACCGGATTCCTATGTTAAGGCCTGGATCCTGGTTCCGGTACGATCCGGATGCTGGTTCTGCCCAGATTCCTCTCTTGGATTCTGTCAAGGTTCCGAGGAATCCACAGGGAATCTGGATTCCATTCCATAACCCTGTCGGAATCCAAGTGGAATCCAGGAGGATCCGCAAGAATCTAGAAGGGTCCCGGGGAATCCAAAATCTAGGCGTCCAAAAACGGGCCCACATTGACTTTTTTTTTTTTTTTTAATCATTATTTATCATTATGTCATATGAGAATCACACTTCTAACTTCTTATCATTATCATTATATGTTTCAACTTTGAAGTTTTGAACTAATGATGAATGAGCATTGACATGTTAAATGTATGGAATCTATGAATGTACATACATAAATTTATAAAAAAAAAAAAAATTCCGAAAATGTCTATATATACCCGCAGAACTAGGATCTGGCCCAAAAAAAATTTGCTGAATCCCCGAACCCAAATCCGAACCAGAACCAAGATCGGCTACTTAGGATTTTGATGAATTTTTCAAGTTTGTGATGAATTTTCCTAAATTTTTCTATTTTTTTAGAAAAAAAAACAAGTTTAATTCTTTGTTATAATGTTTTTGTATCTTCATTTTGCACTTGCATGCTTGCATTTATTTGTTTTTTCTAATTTAAAATTATGTAATTTATTATAATAGCAAAAAATCAGATTGCAAGAATGGCCAACAATCAAAGTTCAGTGGGTGCCGAAACAAACCAAAGATTCAAAATTGATAAAGGATCTCCTTTATGGAGACATACCATAAGGATTGAACAACTTCCAAGAGGTGGGTGATATATTTGGAAGTGTAATTTGTGTAATGCACAACTTAATAGCTCGTATTATCGAGTGAAACTTCACTTTATGGGACCTTTCTCAGAAAGGGATTGGAATATGTGAAAGCCCAAATGAGAAGGGGTTGTCTGCCGAAGAAATAGCAGCATTCATATGAGAACAAGAGGATACTGATAGAATGGTTGCAAGAGGGAAACAAAGAGCTCATCCTTCCGCAAAGAAAAAAAAATGAATTTACCCACCAATATAATTATGGCCTACCAACATCCCTTCTTGCATATACCATCTACGGAAGTCGAAGATGAAGTAGAAATTCCCACCTGCAAAAGAGGTCCATTGGACAAGGCATTTAAAATAGAATCAAGAGATATTGCTCGACAAAAATTGCACATTGCATCTATGTCAATGGTCTTCCATTCAACTTGGTGAGATCACCATATTGCCAGGAAATGGTGTAGGCGATCAATAGTGCACCTCCTGGTTTCACAAGTCTTAGGTATGAAAAGGTGTGTACCACCTTATTGCAAAGAGAGAAGAATTATGTAGAGACCTCACTGAAACCAATTAGAGATTCTTGGGTTGAATCTGGAATTTTTGTTGTTGACTCTGATGGATGGAATGATTGCAAAAACTATCCATTGATAAATGTTATTGTTGTGTCCCCCAAAGGAGCAATGCTTTTGAGGGCGGTTGATTGTGAGGGACAAGTCAAAGATGAGGAGTTCATTTCCAAAATCCTCGTTGAGTCCATAGAGATTGTGGGTCATGAGAATGTGGTCCAAGTCGTTACAGACAATGCAAAAAATGGTAGGGTTGCAGGTGCTTTGATTGAGCAAAGATATGAGCACATGTTTTGGACACCATGCACCGTAAACTCCCTCAACTTGGTGATGCAAGCAATTGGCACTCAAATAAAGTGGGTAAAAGAAATATACCAAGAGGGTGAGCAGATCTAGATGTTCGTGACAAGCCACCAAATGTCACAAGCAATTTTCAAAACTTTCTCAAGATTCAATTGTTCAAAGTAAATTTAATTTTATTTGTCATGTTCCATATGTATATATATTCATAATATTTTTTTAATGTGTCATTTACAAATTTTTAAAGTGTTATTTACTTATTAACATGATCCTAGGTTGTTGAGACCCGATTTGCATCTCATACAAATTTACAATGTTATGAGACGACTTTTGAAGGTGCAAGAGGCATTGGGTCAAATGGTTATTAGCAACCAATGAGGTGTTTGGAAGCAGTCAAATTCACAGAGGGCGCAATGAAATGATAATCGATTGATATTTAATGAGTAATTACAAAGGAGACGAAGGCTCCTTAAATAGAGATTACATGTAGAGTTTTTAAAATTGAAACGAAAGACTGAAAAGAAACATTCTAAATAAGAACTAACTACGAAAAGGAAATATCCTAACTGAATGACCATTATAGAAAAATTACATCATTACTTTAACACCCTCCCTTAATGGTCATTCTACTAACTACCCTACAGAAGATTGACATAATTGCAGGTCATTTGGCCATGAATAAATAGAAGGCTGCCTAAGAACTAACTACGAAAAGGAAATATCCTAACTAAATGACCATTATAGAAAAATTACATAATTACTTTAACACCCTCCCTTAATGATCATTCTACTAACTACCCTACAAAAGATTGACATAATTGCAAGTCAATTGGCCATGAATAAATAGAAGGCTGCCCCCTTCTCTTCAGAATGCTCTGCAACATTAGTCTACAACTAAGACCCTCCCTGGTTCTACAAAACTTCTAGATATGACAATGATTATCACAATCTGTTGACCACAATCCTTCCAACCTGGTGTTGGGTAACAAAGCCATCCCTCCCTTTATCTAGAGACACTGAGATCAGCTTAAAAAGCTTCAATTTTTGTTGACAAAAAATTGGCAAAAAACAGAACCCACAATTTTGGGAGAAAATCGTCAAACCCTCAATGCAATGTTGAAGTCAAGCACATTTGTTTGAGGAAAAAATGGTAAAAACCCATAAAACAACAACAAAAGGCCACAATTGTCAGGACAAAATCATGCAAAAACCTCCCTGATTTTAATGGAAAAATCATAGAAAAACCTGCCATGATTTTTTGTGGAAATAAAAATCACAAAACCCATCATGATTTTTTGTGGAAAAAAATCATAAAACACATCATCCATGATTTTTTGTGGGAAAAAAATCAGCAAACCCCCATCCATGATTTTTTTGTGGAAAAAAATCAACAAACCCTCCATCCATGATTTTTTGTGGAAAAAAATTCAGAAAACCTTCCCTCCATGAGCAAACACAAAAACCCTCAAACGCAACAAACAAAACCTCCAAAAATCGCAATTATGAGACAGCAGACGCTCGCGCTCAATAGAAAAACCTTTGAAATCTTCAAAGATTTGCAATTTCAAAAACCCTTGTTTCTAAACCTTCGATTTTTATTAAAAAATCGGGAAAATAAACTACTAAAAATTTCTAGGATTCCACACAATTTTTCATAAAAATTGTTAGAAACTTTAGGAATTTAATTCCAAGTATGAAACTACAAAAAGCTAACTTGTGGGCTTTGATACCATGAAATGATAATCAATTGATATTCAATGAGTAATTACAAAGGAGACAAAGGCTCCTTAAATAGAGAGTACATGCAAAGTTTTCAAAACAGAAACGAAAGATTGAAAAGAAACATTCTAAATAAGAACAAACTACAAAAAGGAAATATCCTAACTAAATGACCAATATAGAAACATTACATAATTACTTTAACACCCAAATGGTCAAGCGATTGATCTTGGATGACAATCGATGGGTTGGTGTGGAATATGTATTGGATTTCACCATGCCTATCATGACTATGCTCCAGTTTGTTGATACAGATGCTCCATGTTTGAGGGATGTCTATGAAGGCATGGACAAGATGATAGAGAAAATAAAAATGGTAATACAAGAAAAAGAAAATGACCATTCAATCATTCTTCATCATTGGAACAAGATGACCATGCCATTCCACCTTCTCGCATATGCACTATCTCCAAAGTACTATAGAAACAATCTACTTTCTTTGTCGGGGAGATTACCACCATATAGAGATTTTGAAACTGCTACTAGGTACAAGCGGGCATTTATTAGACTCTTCCATGATCCAATAGTGGAGGAAAATGTTAGGAGAGAATATGGTTTGTTTGTCTCAGGAAGAAATCAAATAATACTCGTGTTGTTAATGACCAATCCAAAATGGATGTTGCTACATGGTGGTACCTCCATGGTCAAGATTATATGTACCTCCAACCTCTTGCAATCAAGATCCTCTCGCAAGTTATTTTTGTTTTTGTATTGTAGAATTTAGTACTTAACATTCTTTAATTTATTTTGCATTTTTTATTTTTAAATTTTGTTGTTTTTCTCTCCAATTTCAACAGGTTGCAAGTTCTTCTGCCCCTGAACAGTATTGAAGTACATACTCCTTTATCCACTCAGTGAAGTGTAACCGGTTGGATGCAAAAAGAGCATAAGACTAGGTTTATATTAATTCCAATTTGCGTCTCCTATCACGTAAGGATCCCCAATACAAGGATGCGGTAGAGAGGCTTTGAGATGTAGCCCCTAAGTGTACCAACTTGGATGCAACCATTAAAAATCTTGCTAGAGTCCCTATGGGTGATGATGATAACATACCTACACGTGGTGTATTTAGTGCAAGTGGCACTACTTTGGGTTCAAGTGATCTTGAACTTGCAGCAGCTGAAAATGCAATAGATGATTTTTTGATAATCCTTTTGATGATTGATGAACTACATTGAAGATAGAATACAATTACTATTTTTGATTGTCAAATTTGCAATTGTAATGATTTTCAGATTTCAACCGTGAACCTAGACGTATATGATATGCCATATGACTTAATATTGAAATTCTGAACTATCAATTGGCATTTAACATTATCTTTGGCATTTGACATTGATCAATAAAGAAGTATCATACTATCAAATGATTTAGTTTTACAATTTTGTATATTTCTTTAATTTTATTTTTTTTGTATTATATATATATATATATACACGTACCTGAACCCACATACTCAAACCCCAAAAAACCACATGTTGGGTTCTCATACCGAAACTAGCAACTTAGAAAATAGCAGTTTTGTCAAGTCTCCAAATAGCCAATTCCAATTTAGACTTGAAACATATTACTCTTATGGAAGGTCTTTCCCTCTCATCCTGTCAACATGAATCATATCCAAAATATTCTTTTTACAGTAAAGAGATGGAAAAGCAATGTATATAGCAACATTTATCAGCAGAAATAAGCATATTAATGCAATAAATTGATATGAAAATAGGAATTGAAGTATAAACACAAAGCATATCTCATCTCATCCAAATGATGGATCACGGAGTGTGATCCGAGATCTTCTCATCTTGATGATAGATCACAAAGTGTGATCCAAAACGTTGATGCAATAAAAAATCTTACACGGCAAAATCAAGAAACAAAGCAAGAACATAATAATTTGTCCCTCTAATAAAACAAACCTTTCAAAAAACAAATCAGTTAGTTCATTGGAGGATGAACTTGGCAAATGAATGCTAAACTTCACATTATAGTCAACATCAATAAACCCAGATTGTACGGCCAAGCTTCAAACTTAGTGAATCGCAATTTCTCCATAATGGCATGACTTGTAAAGTGATATTAGACTTGCCAAAAGATTGATAAATAACCAATAATATTATTATATCACTAAAAACTTCACACCAAAATTTGGAATCATCAAACTAAAATCAAACAACTGAAAACTAGAAACCATCAACAGCTAAAAAACAATAGAAATGTTTGTTGTAGAATTACATTTCACGTTCATTCTTGGAAATTGAAATTGATAGAATAACAGTTACCCGGGGACGCGTCCCCGGCCTAAATCCCCAAGTTTCCAGAACGGAGACATCCCCGGGACTTGTGGACAGCTTGGGGACGTCCCCACGCCGTCCCCAATTTTCAAGAAAATGTTGGGAACGTCCTCAGGACTTGGGGACGGCTACCCAAAAATTTGGGGACGGGAAAAAGTCACGGGGACGGCTGGGGACGCCTTAGCCGTCCCTCGCGCGTCCCAGGGACGGTCGTCCGTCCCCAACCAAAAAGGCACAAAATAAAATAAAATAAAGTCAAAAAAGCCCAAACAGCTTCCATAGGTGGGGTCGTTTTGTGGGCCCCGCTGCCATACTTGCCCTAAAATGCCAAAATCGTGGCTCTATATGGGCACATAAGCATTTTTTTTATTTCATTGTGTTTTGGCAGCAGTCCGATTTTTTGGTTTTATAGCAGCAAAGGAGGTTTGCAAAGGAGGTTTTCTTCATTGATTGTGCAAGGGTTTCAACTTTCTACATTGTGCAACAAGTGTGAGTTTATGCTTCTATTTTTCATTTTGTTTTACCAATATGAAAGCTTGAAAGTCTGATTTTTTTTATTTTTTTCATTGTCTCAGTTCATTGCATTCTTAAATCTCAAAACTAAGCACAATGAGCAGCAGTGGGGATAGTAGTAGTGATGAAGAG